>CATIWM010521350.1:0-11761 GCA_949671775.1 Mallotus repandus | reverse complement strand
CTCTGTTTGAGAAGAAAATTGGGTTTTTTAATGAAGGGGAGAGGAGGGGACAATATTCCCATCCGAACACCAAAAAAAGCCATTTTACTTACGTCCCATTTTGGGGTGTAAGATGAGGGAAGGGATTGGATGAAATTATATTTTTTTTTTTTATCAATTTTGCTCTCATGTAAATTATTAAAATTCTATATTACCTCTTATTTATTATTATTCACCAACCCATGCCTACACTCTTCTTTATTCCTCCTCCCCATTTGCTTATAGATTCAGGGCAATTTACCTATTTATGATAAAAATTTTGCAAAATTCTCATATTATTGTATTTTTTGAAGTAATTCCGTTTTTGTTGTCCTTTTATTTTTTTTTATTTTTTTTATTGAAAAAAAAATATTTCGCTTCTTCAACTGGCAAAATTACGAGTGCACTAAATTGACCGGACACATTTCGCTAGTGTTAGAAGCGAAATGAGTGAAAATAATTTTTTTTATGCGTTTTGCCTTTGACAACGGCAAAATGTATAGTAGAATGAGAAAATAAATTGTTTTATTGTTGGTTGCATGCACAGAAAACCAAAAAAATTGACATACGAACAGAAGAGTAGCATGGGCGTGCTCTTGCCTAGTCTCATCATGCATAGATGCAGAGACATGTAGAATCTCAAAGGGAAGGCCTGAAATTTACTCACCCATTTTGCCTATCCCACTGGCAAATTGGGTGTTCATTGTTGTCACTCAGAGCTGTAGAGATGTAGAGACATGCGGGGGGGGCCTGAAATTTATTCACTCATTTCGCCTCTCCCATTGGCAAAATGGGCGTTAATTTTTGCCGACAAAAATTCACCCATTTCGCCAGTGCGAGAGGCGAAATGGGTGAGACACTTTTTTGCATAAATAGACCACAATCCGAAAAAAGAAAGCAGGTAGAAACTCTCACTCAGTTGTTGCTTTCAAAATAAAAGTTTCTCTTCTTCTTCTTCTTATTCCTACAAACCTTTTCTAAGTACATTTGTTCGTTTGTTTTTTCCGGAAGGTTATACTGAAGAACAAAAAGAAACAAAGGTAAAGTATTGTTGTATGAGAATTTGTAAAACTTTAGTTATGGTTTAGTTGATTTTTTTATTTAGTTAAAAAATTAATATTGTTTTGTTAAAATGAAAATTTTAGTTATTTAGTTAGGTATAAAAAATTATTAGATAGTTAGTTAAAAAAAATAATGTAATTAGTTAGGGTTTTGAAATTTTTATTTATTACAGGAATTTTTGTTAGTGAATATTTGTAATTGGTAAGAAATTTTTTTTATATAGGTAGTGAATATTTTTTTGATGGTCTTATATATTTATATATTTTTTTAGGTGATATTGAGGAGGTGAAAAATTAAAGCTAAAAAGGTAAGTTGTGATAAAAATAATATTATTTATTCTATTTATTAGTTGAAAAAATTGAGATGATTTTTGTTAGAAATCATCTTGTAACAAAATAATTAAGGATATGTTGTTAGATATAATTGTTGTTAAAATATTTTTGTTGATTTATTATTATTATTTTTTATTTAAATAATTAGTTAGGAAGAATAATTTATATTATGTGTAATTTATATAAGTTTTGTTTTATATTAAATAACCTTAATATTTATATTTTAATAGCATGTATCTAAAAAATTTATATTTTGAAATAAATTTTTAAGTGAAAATATGGTTAGTGAATATTTTCCACAAAATAGTAAAGTACTACTGTAGACACCCTCGGTTTGATCGGCCCGCGACGAAGGCCCAATGATGAGCAAGTCAAAATTTTAAATGTAAGGGGATCCAAAGCCTTCTTTAAAACGGAGATGATTTTTGCTAGAAATCATCTTGTAACAAAATAGTTAAGGATATGTTGTTAGATATAATTGTTGTTAAAATATTTTTGTTGATTTATTATTATTATTATTTTTTATTTAAATTATTAGTTAGGAAGAATAATTTATATTATGTGTAATTTATATAAGTTTTGTTACATATTAAACAACCTTAATATTTATATTTTAATAGCATGTATCTAAAAAAATTATATTTTGAAAGAAATTTTAGAGTGAAAATATGGTTAGTGAATATTTTCCACAAAATAGTAAAGTACTATTGTAGACACCCTCGGTTTGATCAGCCCGCGACGAAGATCCAATGATGAGCAAGTCAAAATTTTGAATGTGAGGGGACTTGAAGTCTTCTTTAAAATGGACTTGGAAGCCTAAACCTAGCCCAAAACCCATAACCCAAAGCCTAAACACTTGAGACCAAGCCCAAGCCCAATTGAGGCTTGGTGAAGAGGCGATGCCCCTTCCATCTGGGCATGAAAAGGCGATGCCTCTTAAGTAGCTAACCTAATTTTACATTAAATGCATTTTGGCCCCATACACCCATAGTGAACCCACAAATCTCTAGCCTACATATTTGGGAGTGAAAGAATGACTTTCAAAGGTGAGAGGGTGTGGAGAAGATAAGGGGAGTGAGAGGAAATGATTGCTTGATATTAGTGGCATTTTTGGGGAATGGGAAAGAGAGAAAGGAAAAGGAGTTTAAGTAGAAGACTTTAGGGTCTGAGAAAAAAAAAAGAAAGGGACACAAAATAAAGACTAAAGATCATAGAGAGAAAAAAGAAACACGCCTTGAGAGAAGAAGAAGAAAAAAGATAGTGAAAAAGGGGTGAAAAAGAAGAGTTTGATTAAGGAGAGTTGATTTTCTTGAAGGAAAAGAAGGTCCTCTTGCATTGAAAGTGCACAAACCCATAAACCAATCACTGAGGGCTCAGTTAGGAGGATTAAACATAGTTCATTTAGTAAGATTTGTCTTTCTTAAGCCTTTTAAGCTCTTGCTTTCATAAAAAAAAAAATAAACTTCATTTTCTTGGTTTTAATCATTTATATTTGAGTTTTGAGTCCATTGGATAGTATATGAAGGCATAATTATATGAAATGTTAATGTATTAGTGGTAAATTTACGTTTGCTTTGCATGTAAATTGGTTTACTTAGGATTTAAGTAACCTACGAGCCGTCAAGTTCCTGGTGAAGAGGCGTCGCCCCTTTGCAAGGAGGCGATCGCCTCCTAAACAAGGATCCAAGAGGTGATGCCTCTTCCCAGATGATGGTCGCCTCCTTGCTAGAATCCTGCATGAATCTGCTCTATTTTCAGTAGCTTTTTGGTATATTTTCAGTATCTGATACGAACATGCTGCCTAATATCTTTAGTATTGCATACGACTGTTATACTTTTATGTATGTTTAAGTAAATAAACCATGTTTAGATGAGTACTTATGCCTACTCCATGCGAATTTATTTATTCCCTTTCTATATAAAAAAAATTATTTATTTTGAGACAAAACTAACCTATGTTTGGTGTAGGTCTCTTTGTGATTTCCAATCACTGAATAATTAATAAGTTCATTAGTTTTTGAGAGGTTTTATTTGAATTCAGCATTATTGTAATATTGTAAATTATTGTAATCCCTAATCCCATTCCTGTTTATTTTGAATGAATGTTTGTAAAATTTATTCTTATTTGTAACCAGTGCAAGATAATAAGCATGTAAAATGACTAATGTGTAAATTCGGATTAGATTATAAAATTGGAAGTGTTTGTAATTCAGCTGATAATAAAGAAATAATCAAAGGTAATAAAATACAAAACACACAAGGAGGTCAACCGCAAGGTTGGGTGGGCATTTAAAAGCCCATACCCAGTTTCCGAACTCGATCTTTGATGACAGCTTCTGGATACCTCCGTGGAATCTAGATATTATAAAGTGTGTCCCAGTTTTCATCCGAGTGGTGACTCCATCTCAAATATGGGCCCCAAGCCCAACTTGTATTTCCTAGCAAGCCTTGAGCTTGCACAGTGCCATGGTCGCCAACACTTGGGCACACGCTAAACCCCACCGCCTACAGTGGCGACTCCACGTGGGATAGAGAAGCTGATGCCAAGTGTTTTGTAATTTATCATCTTTGATTATTTTCTTATTTCCTTTGCATTTTTTGCATTCATTACACATTTCCACACAATGTGCACACCAGTCCCAAATAACTCGATAATAGTCTTTGCTTTGCTGCCTGTGTTTCACTCAAACCTGGTGGTGGAATATTTGATTATTTTCACTCATAGCTCATACTATCCATGTCGAATGGACCCTTGAGTAGGGAGACGTAATGGATGTATATAGTTGTGGGAGCCGTAGCTTTTTACCCTTGACCCAGCTCATATAATGGTTTAGCAACTTCCACTAAGATTTTTCCAAATGTGTGTGATTTATGCCATTTAGTAATCCTTGTAATAAAGCCTAAGCCCATTTACAAGTGGACTATGCCAAAGTTGGGCCTTTCATGCCCACTATGGCCTATTAAAATGGACTTTGGCTTTATTCAAAGGAATTGCTACTTATTTGCATCGTCTCGAGAGCTTTCTTGCATACGTCAGTTTTTTTATCCCCTGTTGATAATCAAAACCCAGATCAATAATCCTAGGAAAAGAAACTCGCCATTGAACGCGCGTGTGGGAGAAATAAGGGTGGAGATACCGCTTGAAAAGCTTTGTTTTACTATGTGTTACATATAAATAAAATATATGCTTATTTCTTTCTTTAAATGTTAAGATGAATATGCATTTCATGCATAAATGACATTCATTATGATTTCTTTCAAAATGCAAAAAATGTTCAAAATCCAAAAAAATGAAAAAAAAAAAGCATTTTCCTGAGCCATGAACTTCTTATTTCAAAGCAGATTAAAGGTGAATTTGACCCGTCAATATCAAGGATCCAATCAAATAATTGAGACCAATTTACAAAGGAGTAGAATGTCAGGACCCTCTAATTTTGATTTCGAATCTTTCAAGAAAGAACTCAGGGATGACATGCGACAGATGGTTAAAAACATGTTTGTTAAGATGGTAGGGAAGATGCTCTCTAATGAAAAAGACGCTAAAACTAGAACTGCTATCGACGAGCCACCAAAAGAAAAATTGAAGGCACCAGTAGATCCAATTGAGTCAGAATGCATGAAAGATATGAAGAGGCAAGTGGATCAGCTGTAAACTGCAATGAAAAAGCATGGGCTTAATCCTAACTTTGCTGACTTGGATGTGGACTTGGATTTAAAGGAAGAACTATTGCCCTCGAAATACCAATTCCTGAGCATGAAGAAGTATTATGGCACAGATGATCCTTACTTGCATCTAAAGCAGTATGTCACTTATATGAAGGCCACTGGGCTATCTAAAGCTCAGATCATCAAACAATTTCCATTATCTTTGGAAGGAGCTGTTATTAAATCGTATTACACTCTAGATGCACATGTTTGGAAAGACTGGAAGGAGCTATATTCAACCTTCATCAAGCAGTATAGGCTGAATTCACAATTTGAAGTCTTTTTTCAAGAGATACAGAACACAACGCAAGGATCTTATGAACCTTTCACAAGCTTTTTGACTACGTGGAGAGGAAAGTTGGCCCAAATAAAACACAGACCTGCAGAATCTGACCAACTAGTCATAGCTATAGAAGCATGTGCTCCCCCTTTAGCTGACAAACTGAAGGACACTGGCATAAGAGACTTCAAAGAGCTCTACTGTTTCGGAGTACAAGTTGAAGCTGACTTGAATTTGAACACTGATGAATGATGATTATCTTTGAATGTTTTTTATGTTATAATAATTTAGAACAATGCTTGGCTGCAACTGATAAAAACTTTTCTCTTAGTGCTAATGAATGTCTGATTGCCTGATTTACATGATTATGAATTTATTATGATTGTGCATGTTATCTTATGCTTGAATGAGAGAGAGATTCAAAAAAGAAGAAAAGAAAAAACCCATATCAAGAGGACAAAATGTCAGAGTTGACTTTCAATTTTCCTTTAGGGCAATTTTGACCTCAGCTTCTCCTAAAATAAATTCACCATATTCACTAAGAAAGAAGGAAGAAATAAAGAAAAATGAGGTGAAAAAAAGAAAAATAAGAGAAGAAAATTTTTTTGCCCCCTATATTTAAAAAATCAATCATGTATAACCCTTTTAAATTCCTCATGATGTCAAAGTCAAAACCCCAATCTAAAAATTTCGGCCCAATGTGAGCAAAAAAATAGTTGGTCAGAAAACCCACAAAGGGCTGATCAATAACAAGCATAATGTAGCGTGCATGGTTATAATGAAAGAATAATCATTTAAAATGGGCATGATCGACATATGTTAGCACGTGAAGTGTCAGACATCTTTTACCAGTTTTGCAGCAAGTAGCATTATGAGTGTGACATTAACGGCCGACAATCAGCAACAAGAGTATTCAGTGATTAGCGGCTGAAATGACAATATGGACATCGAGCATGATGAAACAATGGTCAACAATCAGTACGAATTTACAACCACCCAGCTAGGTTTGAAAACTCCTAGAAAGGAGGGGACCTAGGAAAAAGAGGGAAAATAAAAGAAAAAAAAAAGTAAAAGACTCAGATAGGTTCGAAAACTCTAAAAAAGAGGGCGACCTAGGCAAAAGAGGAAATATAAGATAAAATTGGTTGCACTTTCATTATGAGAATAGCAATTCGAGAGTTCATAAGATTCTATTTTGTGGTGCAATAATGATAGAGTCCATCAATTCCTTAACCAGGGGCAAATTTTAAGATCATGTGACATGTTGAACCTCAAGAGTTACAGAATCTTTCAACAAATTCTTAAATAGAGGGCATATAGAGTCTCTTCTACATAGAAGGACAAGCACTCCTGTCCTACAATAGCAAAACATTCCAAGAAGAAAACCAACCTGGGGGCATTTGTTGTTATCATCCCAATTTGATCATGAGAGGATCTTAATTTCTGTTCCAGTTGGACAAGTCGGTCTCAATGATAATCTTTGACAGACTCAATTTTTGAATTTGGATTCTTTGATATAAGGAGGGCCAATTCCCAAAGATTAGCTCTAAACAGAAAAAGACACTTGGCCAAATTATTCAAGATTTTTTAGTTCCCTTAGTTCATGCATACATGAATCTTTTGCAATGAATTATTTTGACATTTCATACATGTGAGCATTAGAATAATGCACGTCTTTCATAAATGGTGCACACAAGATTGTGTTATCAAATCAGTTTCAAAAGTTTTCAAAGATCATGATCATGCATACATCATGTTTTGAACTTTTCTGAATGTGTTTTCCTAAGAGTGAGCTCTTGTACATATAATATAGACCAACTACCATTATCTATCCCCAACGCCCGTGAGGCTACATGGTTTATTTGAATTACCCTCCCTAACGCCCCAAAGGCTATATGGCATTTGTTGTTTGTTTTCGCCTGACGCCCCAAAGGCTATATGGCATTTGTTATTTGTCTTTGCCTGATGCCCCAGAGGCTATATGGCACTAATTGTTTATCTTTGCCCGATGCCCCTGAGGCTATATGGAATTTATTGTTTGTTATTCGCCTGACACCCTTAAGGCTATATGGCATTTGTTGTTTGTTCTTCGCCTGATGCCTCTGAGGCTATACGGCATGTGTTGTTTGTTCCTGCCTAACGCCCCCGAGCCTATACGGCACTAGTTGTTTGTCTTTGCCTGACGCCCCCAAGGCTATATGGCACTAGTTGTTTGTCTTTTCCTGATGCCCCCGAGGATATATGGCATTAGTTGTTTATCTTTGCCTGACGCCCTCGAGGATATATAGTATTTGTTATTTGGTCTTCGCCTGACGCCCCAAGGCTATACGACATTTGTTGTTTGTCTTCGTTTGACGCCCCAAAGGCTATATGGCACTAGTTGATTGTCTTTGCCTAACGCCCTCGAGGCTATATGGCATTTATTATTTGTTCTTCACCTGATGCCCCAGAGGCTATATGGCATTTGTTGTTTGTTCTTCACCTAACGCCTTCAAGGCTATACGGCATGTGTGGTTTGTTCCTACCTGACGCCCCCAAGGCTATACAGTACTAGTTATTTGTCTTTCCCTGATGCCCTTGAGGCTATATGGCATTTGTTGTTTATCTTTGCCTAATGTCCCCGAGGCTATATGGAATTTGTTGTTTGTTCTTCGCCTAATGCCCTCGAGGATATATAGCATTTATTATTTATTGTTCGCCTGACGCCTCTGAGGCTATACGGCACGTGTTGTTTATATCTACCTGACGCCCTCGAGGCTACACGGCACTAGTTATTTATCTTTGCCTGACGACCTCGAGGCTATATGGAATTTGTTGTTTATTCTTCGCCTGATGCCTCCAAGGCTATACGACACTAGTTATTTTTCTTTGTCTGATGCCCCCGAGGCTATATGGCATTTGTTAGTTGTTCTTCGCATGATGCCTCTGAGGCTATATGGCAGGTGTTGTTTATTCTTGCCTGACGCCCCCGAGGCTACACGACACTAGTATTTTATCTTCGCCTGATGCTTAAGAGGCTATATGACATTTATTGTTTATCTTTGCCTGATGCCCTCGAGGCTATATGGCACTAGTTATTTGTCTTATCTTGACGCCCCCGAAGCTATATGGCATTAGTTGTTTGTCTTTGCCTGACACCTCAGAGGCTATATGGCATTAGTTTTTTGTCTTTGCCTGACACCTCCGAGGCTATATGGCATTTGTTGTTTGGTCATCGCTTGATGCCCTAAAGGCTATATGACATTTGTTGTTTGTCTTCGCCTGATGCCCAAAAGGCTATATGGCACTAGTTTTTTTGTCTTTGCCTGACGCCCCTAAGGCTATATGGCATTTGTTATTTGTTCTTTACCTGACGCCCCAGAGGTTATATGGCATTTGTTATTTGTTCTTCGCCTAACGCCTCCTAAGCTATACAACACGTGTTGTTTGTTCCTGCCTAATGCCCCTGATGCTATACGGTATTAGTTGTTTGTAATTGCCTGACGCCCCCTACGCTATATGGCATTTGTTATTTCTTCTTCGCCTGATGCCTCCGAGACTATACAGCACGTGTTGTTTGTCCTTGCCTGATGCCTCCGAGGTTGTATGGCACTAGTTATTTATCTTTTTCTGATGCTACCGAGGCTATATGGCATTTGTTGTTTGTTATTTACTTGACGCCTGCGAGGCTATATGGCACGTTTTGTTTGTTCCTGCCTTATGCCCCCGAGGCTATACAGTACTAGTTGTTTGTCTTCGCCTGATGCCCCAAAGGCTATATGGCACTTCTTATTTTTCTTCACCTGATGCCCCAAAGGCTATATGGCACTTCTTGTTTTTCTTCACCTAATGCCCCTGAGGCTATACGGCACTAGTTGTTTGTCTTTGCCTGATGCCCCCAAGGTTATATGGCATTAGTTGTTTATCTTTGCCTGACGGCCCCGAGCTTATATGTCATTTGTTGTTTGGTCTTTGCCTGAAGCCCTAGAGGCTATAAGGCTTTTGTTGTTTGTCTTCGCCTGATGCCCCAAAGGCTATATGGCACTAGTTATTTGTCTTTGCTAGATGCCCCCGAGGCTATATGGCAATTGTTGTTTGTTCTTCGCCTGACACCTCCAAGGCTATATGGCATTTATTATTTGTTCTTTGCTTGATGCCTCTGGGGCTATATGGCACTAGTTGTTTGTTTCTGCCTGACGCCCCCGAGGATATATGGCATTAGTTATTTATTCTTTGCCTGATGCCCCCGAGGCTATATGGCATTTGTTGTTTGGTCTCCGCCTGATGCCCTAAAGGCTACACGACATTTTTTGTGTGTCTTCCCCTAACGCCCCAGAGGCTATATAGCACTAGTTATTTGTCTTTTTTTGACGACCTTGAGGCTATATGGAATTTGTTGTTTGTTCTTCGCCTGACACCTCGAGGCAATATGGCATTTGTTGCTTGTTCTTCGCCTGACGCCCCCAAGGTTATACGGCACTAGTTATTTTTCTTTGCCTGACAACCCTGAGGCTGTATGGCATTAGTTGTTTATCTTTGTTTGACGCCCCCGAGGCTATATGGCATTTGTTATTTAGTCTTCGCCCGATGCCCTAGTGGCTATACGGCATTTATTGTTTGTCTTCGCTTGGCACCCCAGAGGCTATATGGCACTAGTTGTTTGTCTTTGCTTGATTCCCCCGAGGCTATATGGCATTTATTGTTTGTTCTTCGCTTGACTCCCTCGAGGCTATATGGCATTTATTGTTTGTTCTTTCCCTGATGCTTCCGAGGCTATATGACATGTGTTGTTTGTTCCTGCCTGATGCTCCCAAGGCTATACGACCTAGTTATTTGTCTTTATGTGATGCCCCCGAGGCTATATGGCATTAGTTGTTTATCTTTGCCTGACGCCCCCGAGGTTATATGGCATTTATTGTTTGGTCTTCACCTGATGCCCTAGAGGCTATACGGCATTTGTTGTTTTTCTTTGCCTGACGCCCCAGAGGCTATATGGCACTAGTTGTTTGTCTTTGTCGGACGTCCCTGAAGCTATATGGCATTTGTTGTTTATTCTTCGCTTGACACCCCAAAGGCTATATGGCATTTGTTGTTTGTTCTTTGCCTGATGCCTCCAAGGTCATATGGCATGTATTATTTTTTTCCAGCCTGACGCCCCCAAGGCCATATGGCACTAGTTGTTTGTATTTGCCTGATGCCCCCGAGGCTATATGGCATTTGTTGTTTGTCTTCGCTTGACGCCCCTGAGGCTATATGGCATTAGTTGTTTGTTCTTTGCCTGACGCCCCTGTAAGCACCCAATTTTGGGATGGCTAGAGTATGGATGCGACAGATGACCAATGATGAAAATTAACTGTGAAATTATATTTATTGGATCTGATTTATTGGTTTTTAACTAAATTTTAAATTATTTTTAGGAACTATTTTAAATTTTATAATTTTTTTTAAATAAATTTTTTAAAAAAATACAAAATTAAAAAAAAAAGATTATTGGCCAAATGGGCCAAAGGCCCATTTAACTTCACAAATTGAAATTTTGTTTTCAAAATGAAAAAGTGGCCATACTTCTCAAAATAAACTAATCGGAATTATGTAATTCCAATCGGAATCATATAATTTTGGTTGGAATTACACAATTCCGATCACGTCTTCTTTTTTAAAAAAAATTATTTTATTATTATTATCCTATTCTGATTGGTTGTTAGTTTTGTTTTATCAGATAAATATGTTGATAAATTTGTTTTTATTGGATAAAAATAAAAGAAAATTTGTTTTTAATTTTATTTTTATCTTGTAATCAATTTAGGGTTACAAGACTAGGGTTTTTGTGATATATAAGGATAAAATGTTCTTTTTACAAATGTGGGGCTCCGAATTTTCAATTTTTTTTTCTATTCTCTCTGATTTTATACGGTGAGCCAAAAATACAGTCTCTTATCTCTTGATTTTTTACGTACCTTCTTAGTTCTTGGCCATAATCAGATCCAATTAAAAACTAAAACCACAGACAAAAACAACAAAATTTACAGACAATAAAAAGTTACATGCTTTCGTCAATCGATGATAATCTCTTCTGAGGGAAATCAATATTGCATCCATTAATCATTTTCTTCTACTCTTTTCTTTTATTTATCATTTGATTTTAATTTTATTTAACTATTAATTTTTATTTCCAATTAGAAAAATCAATTTTCAATTGGAAGTTGAATTTGCTGTGTTTTTGTAGTTTTGTTTTCTTCTTTTGTGTTTAACTTTGTTCTTAATTACTATTTAATTCCTTTTGAACTTTTATCATTCTTGTTTTTATTCTTTTTGTTTCTTTGTTTTCTTTTACTGTTTTTTATCTTTTGATCCTTCCGTTTTAATAATATTTTATATTCATTGT
>CATIWM010521323.1:0-13222 GCA_949671775.1 Mallotus repandus | reverse complement strand
TTTTTTTTTACATTCATTAGTCTTTCTATAGGAATGAAATAGTAGATAAAAAAGTAAATGTTAGAAATAAATAAATATTTTTTTAAATATTAAAAATAAAATAATGTAATGTGATAAAATATAGAAAAAAAAATATAATTTACTTTTAATTATATCTGTTTTATAAAAAAAATGAACTATATCTGTCATCATGAACTGACATTTTTTTTGTCAACATCAAACTTTTATAAATTTACCAACTCCTTAATCTATATTAACAAATGTAATTTCCTTTGTTAAAAAAAATGTAAACCTTCTCTTGCCTATATCAAATTATATCAAATGGCAAGGTAAGGCCCCAGATCATGGGTGCAAGACTTAGTGGGTATCAAAATTAAAATTAAGACTTTTGCATCTTGATGTACCCCAACTAGGTCAAATCCTAATTATTCTATATATCTATAATATTACTAATAATATTAGCTAATATATATATATATATATATTCATATGATATACATGATATGCATATATAATATATACAGATCGCCCAAGAAAAAAAATGATATATAGAGTGGTAGTCCAAGTTTGTAATATGATATGTGTCAAAAAAAAAAAGTAATTTCCTATGATTGGTCTGATGTATAAAATTATTAAAAATTAATTGTGAATTTACACTTTATATAATTTGTAAATAATATATATTTTTGAAAATAAATAATTAAATAATTTTTTAATATAGTAAAATTAAAATTTAATTAAATATAGTAACATAAATTCTAAAAGCATAAAATTTAGAAGTTTTAATTTTCTCCTTCCTTAATACTGCCTATGAACTACGCTTTGAAATTAAGTATGAATTAACAAAAATTTTAATTTAAAGATCTAAATATATTTTAAAATTTACTTTTAGATCCTTATAAAATAATTTTTTTATTAAAATCCTTTCCTCTTATTTTCTTAACAAAAATAAAATGTAAAAGAATATTTTCAAATGTTAATCTTAATACTTTCAAAATAATTTAAAAAATTAATTTTGACATATTTTTCTAAAATTAAAATTTTTACATTATTTTATATTTAAAATTCTTCTTATTTTAATTTTTCTAAAACTCAATTCTCAACTTTCAATTATATTACTTAATAAAAATTGCACTCAAAATATAATGTGTGAAATGAATAAAAAAAAAGAGAATTAGAGATGTTAAGAATATTAATCAATAAAAAAATTATTTTTGAAAAAATAAAAAATATTTTTCAATTTTAATCTTACCACTTTTAAAATGATTTCAGAAAATTTATTTTGAAATATTTTAATAAAAGGTTAGCTTTTCTAAATTATTTTTCTAAAACTCATTTCCATCTTTTTTTTAACCAAAAAATATTAAAAAATATTTTCAATGTTAATCTTACAACTTTCAAAATAATTTTAGAAAATATATTAAAATATTTTGAAAAATTTGATCAAGAATATAAAGAAGATTTTATCTTTTTGGCAAAAAAAATCTTCTTAAATTTTTCTTTATTTTTGATTGTGATAGTTTAAAAAAACTTCCTTTATATTTTTATTCTTATTAATATTAGAGTATATAATAGTCTATAAGTTGTGTTTCTTCTAGTGCAATATTTAAAAAAAATAATTTTTTATTATTAATTAATATTCTTAACATCTCTAATTCTTTTTTTTTTTTTAAATTCATTTCACACATTATATTTTGTGTTCAATCTATTAGAAAAATTTTAAGTAATATAATTGAAAACTGAGAAATAAGTTTTAGAAAAATTAAAATATGAAACATTTTAAATATAAAATTTAATTTTATGAAAATATTTCTAAATTATTTTTCAAAATTATTTTGAAAGTAGTAAGATTAACATTTGAAAATATTCATTTACATTTTATTTTTTGTTAAAAAATAAGAGAGAAGGATTTTAATAAATAAATTTATTTTATAAGGATCTAAAAGTAATTTTTAAAATATATTTAGATCCTTAAATTAAAATAGGATAGAATTGATACAATTTGTAAAGTTAAATAGTTAAATTGATATAACTTTAAAAGTAGGATATAATTAAAAATTGAACCAAAGTTGAGAATATATTTGATCATTTTTCCTAAATTTTATATGAAAAAGTTATGTGAAATTTTTAATGTGTGTCATTTGTATCTTGAAAAAAAAAATCACATTTGAAAAATATATACAAACAATAAGCACTACAAAGGTTTTTTATATGGAAATGACTTGTATTTATTTCGAGAGTATTATATTTCATAGAATATATGATATATAATTTAAATATTTCATTTTTATATTAAATGAAACTCTCACATCAAAAATTTTTCTTTCATGTAAGAGTTGCAAGGGCTAAAAATGTCTTTAACGTTATGTGCAATTTTATATGAGTGTATTATTAAATTTTATTATTTTTTTTAATATAGTTGATAATTAATAGTTGGTGTCGTCCCATCCTTCCCATCGATGGGGGCAGATATGCGATGCCTCCCAACGAAGAGGCAACAAGTGAAGATTAGTGATTAATCAACAGTGTAAAAAGAAGAGGATGAACATCAACCCACCATAACATATGTATCATTATTACTATCATCCTTATCTTATACATATATGCCTTTTATGAAACCCTCTTGGCCACCCATATCCAACGTAACTATAGCCTTTCTTTTTCTACATGTTATCTTGAACCCCACTTTCAACTTAAGGAAAGCTTTAGCCTACTAAATGTCAATTTTATTCTTCATTTATAAAGAAACAGTGTGGATAAATTAGTAAGAGATTCTTTCAGCTTCATCAGAGATCTTAGATTTGAATTCTGAGTATGCAAGCCACTTTAAAATTTTTAAGATAAATATTATCGTTATTCGTGGTACAAACTTAAAGATGTCTTCCATAGCTATTCATGGTACAGACTTAAAGATATCTCCCACAGTTAAAATTCTCTCATGATACCTCGTATAAAAAGAAAAAAATAAATAATTTTTTGAAATTAAATATTATTAAATTAAAATAATTTTTTTAATAATTTTGAAAATGATTGAGAAATTTTATTTATCTTTTTAGAATTTAATTTTTATGATTCAACACTATTATGTATGTGAACTCTTAAAAGTATTTGGAAAAAAATTGAATATCAATATGAATTTTATTAAAAATATTATTTGTAAGTTGACACTGAAATCAAGAAAATAACTTAGGTTCTTGTTGCTAGGTGTTGACACAGCCTAAATTGATGTGGAATAAGAATAAAGTAGATTTTTAAGAAATCAATGATTAAGTGTGAAACTGATAATGGATGGCTAATAATTGATTTTCTACGGAAAAAAAAAGTCAAAAACAATTAGGTATAAATTAAATTATTTATATCAAGAAATCAAACTCTGGGTGTCACTTGGAGGTTTTTCATAGATTTACCGTTACAAGAGGATTTAGTGAAATTCATTTATATGATATCACCTACTTTTAAATAATAGTCTAAATTCCTCTTTCTACTAATAACTAAGTATAGTAATTTTATACATATTAATTTAAATTTTTATGTATAATTATCCAATAATAAATGTAAATAAATAATAATATTAAAATACTTATTAATTTTAATTATTTGAATATAAAAATATTTAAAATAAATATTACATATTAAATAATTAATTTGATAGTTTGTCAAAAATTTTTTTGATAAAATACATAGGCCCAACAGAAGATACTATTTGAATTATTAATTTGGAAGAAAGCAAAAGATACGGGAGAACAAAAAACAAAAAGTGAGAAAAGCATGCATCCTCATCCTCATGATTGCTTTGAAAGCGCCCAAGTTTTGTACAAACTACAAAGGGAAGGCTCCAAAAATAAGTTGTACATCGTCTGATCTCTACACCACCACCACCGCATGCCGAACCTACATCCTACACCACATGCTCGCAACTCACATTACGCTTCCTTTATGAACAAGTGACATTAAAATTACGTAAGAGCGTTTTATTCGAAAATGAATGAACTTTAATAATTTATAGAGATAAGTAAGAAAAAAAAACTAATAGAGATAAGTAAGAAAAAAAAACTATGTAGTTTAGCATTTTTTTCATTTATAAGTATGTACTTTTTTTTTATGATATTTTAGTATTATGTGATATTTATCATTAGCAAATTTAAATTAAATTCATTAATATCATTAATTATAATGATATAGATACTGATATCAGCATTCACGCCAGTATATTATATGTATAATTATAACGAATGAAAAAAAGAAACCAAGAATTTAATTGCTATTTGGCTACTTGCAAGATAATGCGTTTGGATTGGCAATCTCCACCATATATATAGAGATATATATGTATAATCACATATAGTACGGTTTGATTACAACACAACACAATACTTGACTACTAAACTAGCCACTACCTCAAAGGCTTTTATATGCTCTGTCTACAGACATATATAGTTATTGCTATATGACGTTATTTTAACTTAGCTTCCTATTTTTTTGCTCGAGCTTAGCTCCACATCATGGTAAGGCTCACCATCTATCATTAGTTGTGGACTTTTATATTCATATCTACTTGCAACAAATAGAAAATAGAACAAGTTCAAGATCCCCATTCCTGCTAAAAGGTAGTAGAAATAATCCAATTTTCCAGCATTTAGATTGCTGGTCAACCAGTCGGGGTGGTCTCGAGTTCTAGTCACTTTATGCACAATAGTAGTTATCATTGAGCTAAGGTAGCTGGAACCAGCTATCGAGCAGAATAAAACAGCGTTGCCTATGCTTCTCATGTGGTCAGGGAACTCCCTGTTATAAAATTCTATTTGTCCAATGATATTGAACGCTTCACATAGCCCCATTACCACAAGTTGAGGAGCTAGCCACATGACTGACATTGGTGCACCACGGTTCGAAATGGCTGCAGCCCTTCTGCCCCTCTCGACCACTCCAGCTACTACCATTGCTAGAATGGAGAATGCAATCCCAATTCCCATTCTCTGGAGAAGCGTGATTCCACCTTCATGTTTTGTGATTTTTTGAAGTGCGGGTACTAATATTCTGTCGTAGAATGGTAGCCATAATCCTATTGTAATCATTGAAAAACTGATTATTGATGCAGGAGGGATTTGAAACTTGTGTCCTAGGTGCCTGTCCATTATCATTGCTTGTGATACTGTGAATGTTCCTTGCTGTAACATCGCAGTTAGGCTAACAATCCCAGATGCCCATACTGGTCCAGTTTTTAACAAACATTTCACCTCCTCTACCTGTTGAATACTGCATAATCTCCACCGATTTGCACAAGAACCATCAGGGTTTAGGTCGTTTTCTTCTATCATTGCTGCCTTATTCAAGAACCTAAAGCAAGAAATGAAAAAAAATAAAAATATATCCGTATATATTACATATGAACTAGGCAGATAAACGACACATATATGCAACTATTAAATAATTTAAGTATAAAACATTTAAACTACGTGTGAGATGTGACTTAAACTATTCGATATAGTGCATGTACCTGAACTAAATAGGTAGGTCTTTCAAAATGATTAATGTGATCATAAACAATGCTATAATGACTACATTGAACATTGGCATAATTAATATCATTCCAGGTTACTAAAATAATAGGGCAAGCTTCACGTGTAAATAATTATTTATAACATTAAAAAGAACCATCAATGAATAATTAATACTATCATGATATAGGCAAATTACCTTAACTGGTTGGTGAGAGGAAGCTTTGACAAAACACCAGTATGCTTGACTGGAGGATCATAGAAGGTCCCATCATTTATCTCTTGCTGATTTGCAGGCAGTTCAAGCTTTCTCTTTTTATACGCAGCAACACAAACTTGAGCAAGGCCAGTAAAAATACTTCCTTCTGGCTTTACATGAACATAAATTCTTGTTCCAATAAAGAACAAAATAATAGAAAAAACCATAAGCACAGTAGGTATCCCAAAGCCAATAACCCAGCTGATAGAATCTTGAATATACACCACTACAGTTAAAGTGATCAAGATCACAACAGTAAATGTGGTGTAATACCAATTGTAAAAGCTGCTAATCCCTTTAACACCTTCTTCTGTTGTTGGGTCAAATTGATCAACACCAAAAGGGATGCTGCATGGCCTGATCCCACCTGTGCCAATTGATAAGAGGCCTAAGCCAATGCAGAGAACAGCCAGTTGATGTGGTGTGACACTTTCACAATTGTGATCAAAGGGTGGTGATTGGTTTTGCTGGTGGCATTTTGGAGGATGGAGATAAGGTAACCATGCTGTTAAGGTCACAGTCACCATTCCCTGCAGGCCATTAACATTGAAAATGACAGGATTAGTATATAAATTAAAATTACATCTTAATCATTCTTAGTTAGGTAAATGACACAAAAGATTTGCTCTGTATTTAAATTTTGCCCCTCAAAATTAGAAAAGTGACATGACAGATGTCAGATGCTCTATTGAAAATAAACGTTGGAATATATCCTAATGCATTTCTTTTAGTATAAATAATTAGTAAAAGAGATTTCACAATTAGAATTATATATATTAAAATGATTATTAAATTGATAATTTAGTGATGGAGTGCTTTTTATCTACGAAGTCACTTTATGCCCGCCCCAGAAAGACAACTGGAATCAATTTCCAAGCTTGTTTCCATAAGTAAAAGTTCACCACTTCAGAAGTGGGCAATATAGGATCCAACAGAGTAAAAGTCAAAAATTTGAATTTTCTTAAAAAAACTATATACCTACTTTGGATTTATTATAAATATACCTAATAATTAAAATTATAATATATAATATATATGTGAGATTCTTATTTATTGGATTCAACTTGAGCCAGTCATCGTAATCGAATTATATTATAATAATATGTAATAGTACCATGAACAGGGGAAAAAAAAGACGAGAGATGACCTCCTATATTTGATCAGATGTAACATGTATATATTACATATTTGATGTAATATTTTAAAAATAAATAAATTTTTTTTGTTATATATATAGAGACAGAGATAAATAAATAAATTTTTAGAAGCTAATAACTTGCCAATGTTTTCAATTTTTTAGAAGGATAACTATAGATATCACTGTGTACAAATTTTTTTTATATAATTTTTCATTTTTTCCTATATTTTTTTTACTGACCCATTAATTAGAAGGTAAAATAAATAATTACATGGAGTGTTATGTGAAATCTAACTTTACCACTTTTAGAATGACATAAATATGTAAGTTTTTTTCTTATATATATTTGTCTTTTGTTTTAATTTTTCCATATTCTACAAAATATCTTCATGCTTGTGTCATGGAATAGTTGTAATATGAGATTAAAGTTACTAAATGGGAAGGTACTGAGCCTTAGAGAGCAGGTAGTACGTACCAAAAACGCAGAACACGAAGCGAAAGCAATAGTCCGAAACCTGCCAACATAAGCATCCGAGATAAAAGCACCAAGAAGAGGAGCAAAATTAGTAATACCGGACCATATGTAGATCACGTTTGCTGCAGACACCTGCTCCATGTGATATTCTCGCATCAAATACACCATAAAGTTCGATAACAATCCAAAAGTAGCAAACCTTTCAAACGTCTCATTTCCTGTATGCCAAAACAAAGAAAAAAAAAGACATCCATATATGATATGTCATATAAAATGATAAACAAAGCTCCCATCCAAAAAAAAAAAAAAAAATGAAACAATTTAATGTAAGCACTTCTACCTCTAAATTTTGCTGTAAGATAAGCTTTAATGTATAGTACAGACTGGAGTTGTTTTCAGGATCTAAACTGTACATACAAACGGAGAGAAAGAGCTAGAGAGTAGCAAACCTAAGATATAAGGCATGGCTCTCCATCCTCCAGGCTTGACGTTTTGTTGGGTGCCTATGGTGATCTTTGAACCATCTTCTGGTTTCATTTCTTGGACTGATGGATTCTGAAAACATTTAGTGAAGCAGTATAATCTATACGAGCTTGTAGTATCCTTCTTTTTATGATCTTCAACCTCCATTTTGTTCACCTCTGTGCAGCTTCCTTTCTTCAAGAACACAAAAATGCAACAACATATACTTGTCCTCTTTTCAAAACGAGTATGCAAGTGTATTCAAACTTGAGTTCTCTACTTGCTCAGGCTGAAGCTCAAGAGGGTACCCCTATTTATACAAAGATTGTGGCTGTAAAGAGAGGTTAACGACAGACAAGATGAGCCTACGGCTGACGACAGTGTCTATGTGGGTGAGTGTTGACAGGGTTGGTGATGAGTGGTGATGGTTCAAATCATTCTTTTATATTTATGGGCATAGGCCATTTTCATTCTGGCAATTAATGATTTGTCTGGAGGAATTTCAAAAATAAAGGGGAAATAAGAATAACTAAGAAATAAGTAGATAATATTTTTCATATTTAAATAGATTTTTTTTCACTTTAAATAAAAATAGAGAAAAAATTACTTAATTAGTTTAGTTATTTATGATCTTATATATTTTAAATTTAAATTTATCTTAGAAATTGTAAAAAAAATAATTATACAGTAACTTTATATAAAAATATTATTATTTTATTTTATATTCAAACAATGGAAACTAAATTTATTTTTCTTTCTCCAAATATATAATTAATGACAACAATAAAAAAAAGAACAATTTTTTTATTTGATAAAAAAAGCATAAAAGTTTCACACATGCATAGAGCTAATGTTGTAGATTAAATTTATTCATTGTATTAAATTCACCTCTTTCATCTAATGAAAAACTATTATAATTTTTTTTATGTAGTATGGTTCTTGGAAGATGCAAATTTCATCAAGATTATAAGAAAGTTTAATAAATTTAAATTCAAAATTTATGTATTAAAGTTATAAATGGATATAGTATGACAGAAAATTAAAGTTTAAAAGAGTTTTTTGCCTAGAAATTTAAAAAAGTCGAATGAGTTAACTCGCTTTAAACATAATTATACTTAATAGATTTTTTTTTTTAAATAAATTAAACTTCATGACTTGAAATGGGAGAATAAGGAGTTGAGATATCGAATCCTATTTTCAACCAAATGTCTTGATCTCATGACGGAAATTTTTATATTGATCTGACTTTTTAATGAATTGGAAGACCTAATCAATAATATCACGCTATCTAGGGTTCACCTATGTACTATTATATTTTCATTTTTATCATTTTAATTAAATATTAAATTTTTATTAGTTTGACCTTTCAACTCATTAAAAGTAAAAACTACTATATAATGACTCCCTCATGATAGAATATTTTACTATCCATTTTAAACGAGTCAGACAATTATACTTAATAGATTGACATGTAATATACGACACAAATAAATATAAATAACATATTTTAAAAATAATTAATTTAAATTTAATAATACATATTAAAATTTTAATTTTAATAATAAATACAATAAAACTTTAGGATTGTTTAGACTCGCAAATAGTTCATGAACACCAATTGGCATAATAAACTCGACTATATTATAAACAAACTAAATTCAAACTAGCCAAAATTTGGTTTGATTCGACTCGATTATACTCCTATTTTTATCTAATAAAAAACTATTAATAATTTTTTTTATAGTATGGTTCATGGAAGATACAAATATCAACAAGATTCTATTATATAATACGACATAATAAAGTTTTTCTGGTTAATCAAAAGAAGGAATTCATTACTGCAAATAGAAATTCATAACATCAATGATAAATGGAGGAGGCACCCCAAGCCATTTTTTGGACCAGACAAAGAAGCAGCAGCTCTTACTAAACAATGAACAACCTGATTCGCTGATCTCCTAATACAACATAATAAAGTTTAATAAATTAAAATTCAAGATTTATGTGCTAAAGTTATAAATGGATACAGTACGACCGAAAATTAAGTTTAATAAAAGAGTTTTTTGCCTAGAATTTTTGAAAAAGTTGAATAAGTTAACTCACATTAATCATAATTATACTTAATAGACTGACATGTAATACACGACAATAAATATAAATAAGAAATTATTTTATAAATAAATCAAAAATTATATTAATCAAAAATATTTTTAAAAATAACTTTAATTAATTTTTTTTTTCAAATTTAGATCATATATAAGCTTATCTTTTTCAACTGAAAGATAAAAGTTCCAAAATAAGCAAAATCTACCTTCAACTTCACGTGTCAGCATATAAACATCTACAAGTCCAAAGCATTTTGACTTTCATGAAACTCTATAAACAGATGTTAAAATGAAATTAAGAACGTAACAACAATAATTTTAAAATCTCACAGCAACTTATTTAAGGTCATCATTTTCGAAATTTGCTAGATGTCAATATTTTCCTAATTTTGCATGCAACAGTTATTAACAAACTTGAAGAAAATTAAAAGTAAAATACAACAAAAAATTGTACCTCTTCAAGTTCCATTAGTAGCCACCCAGGTTTAAAATCTCTAGCAAGAGTATTGAAGAGAGGCATCAAATGGCAAGGACTTAGAATCATCATTTAAAGTTGGAACACATGCATTATAATCTACACCTTTTATATATATAATAATATTTTTTTTATTATTAAATAGTCATTTAAAATTCAAATTATAAACTAAACTTATAACAAATTATAAATATTTAATTTTTATAAAATACGATGATAAATATTAAATGTTAAAAAAAAGTAAAAATTAAATGGACTATTGTTACTATAGTAACAATAGTCCATTTAATTTTTATCTTCTTTTTTCATGTTCAAAAAAATTTCTAATAATACTATATTTTTCAAAAAAAAAATTCATTAAATTTTAATGATTATTCAATCATTTTTATAAAAAAAAATTAATTTATTATACAGTTCGTATTAATTTTTTTTAAAAAAATGCTCAAATCTATCTTCTTCTTAAATAAACATTCTCAATTGTTGTAAAAACAAACAATAAAATATCAACTGTTAACAACAAACAACAAACAAAATTTTTCTCTTTTATATTCTCAAAAAATAAAAAAAAATTTTTACTTTGATTGGTTCATTAAAATGTCTAACAAGTTTTTTTTTCAAAAAAATTATCTTAAATTTATTGATCGTCAACATATAACATGTTTACAATTTTTATGGTGTAGTTGTAACATCCACAAAAAAAAATAAAAAATAAAAAAAAGCAACAACACTGAAAAATAAAAAGCAACAACATTGAAAAACAGAAGCAACAAAAAGCAACAACACAAAAAAACAAAAGCAACAAAAAGCAATAACATTGAAAAAAAGCAACAACTCTGAAAAATAAAAGCAACAATCGGAAAGCAACAAAAAACAACAATAGATAAACAAGAAACAAAAAAAACAACAATTGAAAGATAATAAACAACAACAAAAATGTGTCTTCTTTGAGTCAAAAGTTGAGAGGAGTAAAAAAAGAAACCTGAAGAGGCGAGAGTTAAATTTATGTCCTTTTGTCATGCTTTTCTAGGCATGCTTAGATATTCTCTTTAATAGGCCAATGCATGTAGTTTGGCATGTTTACTTTTCAACTTTTGATGTAATTTAATTGCTTGTGCTAGTTGCCAAGTATGGCTCATCATTAGCTTGAGACGTATAAATAGGTTGTATTGAATATAAATTTTACAATGGATAAAAATGTAGTAATCCAAGTGACTCAAATAATAATGAGAGAGTCTTTAACATTCTTCCCTTGCATTGGCTCTCTCCCAAAAAGCTAACAATTATAAGCTATGTAGCACGGAAACGAAAACAGAGAAACAGGAAAACGTGGAAACAGATACGGCGAAACCTCATTTCTTAAAATATAGGAAACGGAAACATGGGAAAAACGTGTAAATATAAAAAGTATAGGGATGTATAAATAAATATTAAAAATATACAAATATATATAAATATGAATTTTATATATAAATCTTAAAAAATTTTATCTATTCTATAAAATAATAGTATAATTATAGAAATTATTTTGTTTACTTAAGAAAAATATAAAATCATTTTTTAATTTGTCCTCTTTCTTATTTAGAAAAATATTAGAGGAATATATTTTTCAAGTTGGAAACGCATTTCCAAGTAGAAAACGTGTTTCCTAATTTTTCATATTTGCCGAAACGGCCTCGAAATGTTTCTGAGGAGTTTTCTGAAGCCTATTCGGAAAAGTTTCTGTGCATCATAGGTTGTAAGCTCCTTTTGCTGCTCGCTATTCTTTCTTTATGGTTGCCTTTGTGTTACAGGTGAAGGTATCAACATTGCAATGTTAGTAGAGTAGGAATTGGGGGTGGTGATGGGGCTTCATTTCAGGAACACAAGTAATAATGGGTTAATAGTTATCAGCTACGTGTTTCTACTTCCTATAATTTTGAAGCCATTCTAAATCATAGAATTATAGCAATACATGGGTAAATAACCATGGAACAATGTTAACAAAATTTAAGATCACTAATTTACATAGAATTCTGCAGTACTGGCAACAAATTTCTAAAATAAAATAAAAAAATACATGAGCGCTAGTTCTTTAGTATGTTTTTTCTAACAATCTTAGCTGGTGCAATCAGTAGAAGATTTCCTGGCTTGCCGGGAAAAGCATCTTTGATTATCTATTTTAATCTTGAGTTTTCTGATCTTTGTTTTAGTTCCACCCATCTTACCAGGCCTTTTCTTCCCTTTGTATACATGTTCAGGTGTTGTTCCAGCACCAATGGATCCTAATGCTTTATGACTCTTTGAAGAAATTGTGACACTTAATTCCACCTATTCATAATTGCAGAAAAAATTGAAAAAGAAAAAGTCATTAGACACCATTTTATACAGAATTTTAAATTACCAGTACATCAGAGACATGCTATGCAAAACTAACGAGCAAGAACCTATGATATCAATAAAAAATTACCAGAGTAAGAATATATACATACAATATTTAATAATACCGTAACAGTTCATGACAAACTTTTTAAAAATCATTCTAAGATAAAACCATTTATATAGGCAAGGATAGCATAAGAAAAAGGGGAGAGACAAAAGAGAAATCTTTACAGAAAGCACCGCTCACAAAGTCATCTTTCCAACTCCAAAACATTATTGATATTGTTGAGACTTATAAAGTGAAACACCCCAACTAAATATTAAAATTTAAGTAATCAAAACTAATTCAAGAAAATATACAATATTGAAGTAAGAAAGACTCATGCTGAAAATGCATAACCCAATTCTCAATAATTTACAAGGGAATCACAGAGACTAACTGGTGTAGATTG
>CATIWM010521225.1:0-15789 GCA_949671775.1 Mallotus repandus | reverse complement strand
AAAAAAAAAATTGAATCACAAGTAATTCACAAGAACATTGTTGTCCAAAAGAAAATATTATGCTATTAAGATTTTGTAAATACTATAAGTTCATTATTGTCCAAAAGAAAACACTATGATTATGAAAATATTGTGTGCGTTATGGAATCCATTTGATAAGCCATATAAAAGCTAAAGAAATATGTAGTACAAGATTACTATGCAACTATTACTATGTGTATATTATAAATTATAGTTAAACATTGAATGGATTGATAATTGATAATACTACATGCTTGAATGTGCTATTTTTCATAGAATATTATGTTATTTATTTGCTGAGTTGCAGGCTCACTCCTCTACAATATTTTTCAGGATTAGAAGAACTGTAATATGTCTTGAAGAAACATTTGCATCAATTATATTAGCATTGTATCAGGTGGGTCAGCAGGGGGATCGTCCTCAGGTTTTTGAGTATGACGTACTTAATAAATTTTATTATGTTGTAACAAGGGCAGTGTATTGTATATGTATAACACATAAAAATAAAAGATGTGAGCTACTTGATATTGTAAGCTCTTTTTATGTAATATGTATTACTTATATATATAAGGGTGATGTATATATTGACATGTGATCTAAAGTTAGTTTTTAATTAGATATGTTATGTATTAGTCATATGCATACAATATATGCTTGGCATCCTTAATAGGTGTCACAGGAACAATAATGAATAAAGGCTAGTATGAGGTTAACTGATGATTATGTTTTACTGATAATCTATATGAGATATTAAATCAAACTCATCGGTACATATTTAGAGAAATTATGTACTAGATCGATGCGCTACGAGAACACTACATGAGTAATAGTCATAAGTGATTCTCAATACAGTAGTATTATTACAGTCCTTTGACCTGAAATCACCATGGTTTCCTATATAATAAGTTTTATATTTTGATATATTCTTACATAATCTTTAATTGGATGGTAAAATGGGTTGTGATTGGATATAGAATGAGTTATGTGAGGAATGTGAGTGATTAAGATGGAATTTATCCCTCATTTATTATAAGAAGATATCTATGGGCCCCTTGATAACTTAGACTGAAGAGAAATGCATGGTCATGCTGGAATGAGTTGATAAAAAGTTATCAGTATTAGTCTAATTGGGATCGATAAATAATATGATTAAACAATAAAAGGATGACATGAACCATGCCTTCTATTCAATCACGATATCACTTCACAAAAGGATAATAATATATATTATGGATTAGGTTATATCAGATTATCGACCTTTATACAACTTGGGTAGTCATAATGTCTTGCTAGAGGCCACTTGTAACTTATGGGTTGAAATGGGGATCTTAGGCCTATTGTCAATGTTGTGTGAACCTATAAGGTTGCACACTTAGAAGAGGCCCAAAACAGACTTCGGTTAATCCACCCAATGAAATTCTTTCTAGATAAATACATAAATATATGTGTGTGTGTCTATATATTTTTATATATATATTTCTTTATTTATTTAAGGTAAGTGTTGTCTTAAATATAATAGGAAGGAATTCTATTTTGGTGTATATTTATTTCCTTATTTATTTAAGGTAAGTGTTATTTTAAATAAATTGGAAATAATTCTATTCTTGGAATAAAAATCAAAATAGAAATAAAAGGTTTAGCTTGCCAAAATCATTTTAGTAAGTGAAACCCTAGAAGGGATGTCTATATATATATATAAATATATCATTATCTAGGGTTTTTGTAAGCTTTTATTTTCTCATCATTCTACTTCTTTTGAGTAAAGAAAAATACACATAGAGAGAATAGAAATAAGAAGAGTCTTAGAGAAAAGGTGCTAGCACATCGACACTGCTTTGGTCACCCTGTTCGTGTGGATACCGGTAAAGGATGTGGCTTTATTGGTGGCATCTTAATCCGACAAGAAGACACAAAAAGCTCAAGATAGGGTGTCACCAGCATGAACCCCCTCTTATCCTTCCAACCTTCTTACCTTAAAATCATCTTAGTGAGTTTTGGAATCCATCTTAATCGATTTAACCAAATTGCATAGATCCTTTGAGGGTTTCGTGATTAAAATTTTTTAATTTTCGCTGCGTGTTTGCATCACGAAAACCCAACAACATGTCACTTCTCCTATGGGTAGAAATTGAATATAACAACTGCTTTTTCATTTCTCATAATCATGAGCATGTCAAATCCTACATATTAGAATTCATGAATTGACTTGGAAATCTTGAGAATAAATCAGGATATTTTCTAGGTATCAATCTCTGAATTTAAGGACTGATTTCAAGGACAGAATATTAGACCTTAATAACTAGATTTGTTTCTTAATTTTACTCCTAGATGCATTGTGTATATTATTTCCTATTATTTTATATTTTTCCTTTTCAATAGAAGTTGTTATTACTATAAAAAGGGTTGTATCATTATGTTAAGAATTTCTACTCATGGTATCAGAGCCTTAAGCTTTTTTTTAGGAATCAAAACTTGTGTTTGTGGCCTTCATTGCCCTTTAATTAAGTTGCCTTTATTGTTATTTTCTTTGTGTGGCCTTCAGTGCCTCTATCACAATGTCAAAAGTTTCTGAAACTACTCCAACTACTCCTATACCTGTGATCAGTGCTGCCCTATTTGAACAGTCTACAAATAATGCTTCCAATGAGTTACAAGGAATGCATCATTCTTACTGTTTGGATGGACGAAACTACCTTCAATGGTCTCAATTAGTAAGAACCTTTTTAAAAGGTCGAGGGAAGATTTCTCACTTGACTGGACCAACACCAAAGACTAATAATTACGGGTATTCTGCTTGGGACAATAAAGACTCGATGCTAATGTCATGGCTTTAGAATGTTTTTGCCTATTGCCAAGGATATTTAGGATACTATAAACATGACTTATTCAAAAGCGCAAGATCCCTTAGTTATTTTTGAGATCAAAACAAAAATAAAAAGTACCAAATAAGGCTCCTTATTTGTAGCTGATTATTATAACCGTATGAATGGTTATTGGATTAAGTTGGATCATTATCAAGATGTGAAGATGCTAAGTAGCGAGAATGCTACCACTCTCAAAAGTATGCTTGAGCATGATGGAATTGTGGGTTTTTGGCTAGTCTTAATCCTGAATATGATCAAGTCAAGATTCAAATTCTTAGAAAGAAGAAACTTCCATCTTTGAATGAATTTTTCTCCATTATACACGGCGAAGAACATTGACGGATTGCCATGTTGGATGAATCTAAAATTAAAGGATCAACAATGATATTAACTAAACTAGTTGACACATGCACCAGGCCATAGAACTTACCAAACCAATTTAAGAATTCCTCCTACTCTTGGCAACAACAAAACCAAGAAGATCTTTGGTGCATGTATTGTAAAAAACCAAAGCACACCAAAGAAAGTTTTTTTAAACTCCATGGAAAGGAGGTTGTCTTGAGTCATATGGGTAGCTTCAAGAATCTACAGCCTAAAAATCAAGAAAATTTGATAATTGCCTAATGAAACCCCAGAGAAGGTAGCCACTACTTATCTGAACTTGGTGAGTTTAGTGAGGATGAAATCAGTAAACTATAATCATTTCTTAAAACTATTTAATTTGGTTCTTGCTCCCTAGAGTGCCTCACTTTTGAAAATTTTAATGCATAAAAAACTATTGGTCTTAGTTCTTGGATTATTAATTCAGGTGCTACAAACCATATGATACAAGATTCTACTTTTTTGAGACCTATAAACCTATTTTTAGTAATCAAAAAAATAATTGTAGCTAATGGTAATTCTATTTCTATAACTGGTGAAGGAGATGCTAAGATCACTACTTCTTTACCTTTAAAAAATTTCCTTCACGTGCCTAAACTCTTTAGCAATCTTATTTTTATCCATCAACTCACAAAAGATCTTAACTATCATGCTATTTTTTCTCCTCATGACTATGTTTTTCAGGAAATAGGTACGAGGAGGAGGATTGGAGCTGCTAAGGAGTAAAATGGGTTGTAATATATCAAAATGGATCATGATGCTGCTAAAGAAAATTAGTTTAATCTTGTTTGTTCATCACAAAACAAACCTAACACTGATGAAATTTAGCTTCACCATTTTTTTTTAGGACAACCACCTTTTTGCTTACTTAAAACTATATTTCCTTTATTATTTAGTGATTTGGATGCTAGTTTTTTTCATTGTGAAGACTGTGAAATTTCAAAACATCATCATGTTTCATTTTCAGTAAGTAATAAATTTTGATCTACTCCTTTTTCTTTGGTTCATTATGATGTATGGGGGCCTTCTCAAGTTCCAAATTGTTCTGAGGCTAAATGGTTTGTATTTTTATTGATGATTACACTCGCACAACTTAGGTTTATATTTTAAAAGACAAATAAGAAATCAGTACTATCCTTCCATTGTTTCATAAAATGATTTCTACTAAATTTGGCTCCTCTATTAAAAGGTTTCGTACTGATAATGCCTGTGATTATTTTAATCAATGCCTTCATGCTTTCTTTCAGCAATAAAGTATTATGCATGAATCCTCTTGTGTTGATACCCCACAACAAAATGGGGTTGCTGAACAAAAAATGATACATCTTCTTAATGTTACAAGATCTATTTTACATCATTATCATGTTCTAAAGTATTTTTAGGGGGAAGCTGTTTTAACTACTGCCCATCTCATAAACCGGGTCCCTTCTAAATTTCTCAGTAATTAGAGTCCCATTCAGCGTCTATCTTCTCATTTTCTAGATTTTTCTACATACTTCTCTTCCATTAAAAGTCTTTGGTTGTGTCTTATTTTTCTATGTCCATAAACAACATACAGACAAATTTGATCCTAAAGCTTTTAAGTGTATCTTCCTAGGGTATTCCAATACTCAAAAAGGGTACAAATGTTATCACCCACCTTTTAAGAAATTCTTTATCTCTGTGGATGTCTCCTTTCTAGAAACTGAACCATTCCTTGTGTCTCGTCATACTAGTAGCTAGGGGGAGATTTCTAATGGCGATCAAGTCTCAAGTCCAAGTCCATACCCATCCTTATTGGCTTTGAGTTTGGAGCAAACAACATCACCTAAGGCATCTCCTTTACTAAATAAACATGATCAATCAATTTTAGTTTTAGGTGAACAAAATCAGTAAGAATTGAGACAAATAAGAAGCAGCCCCCTATCTAAAACAAAAGAGCAAAAAAATAACCCAACAAGAAAAGCGACAACTGCTAACATCAAAACTCATGACCATAACAAAAGAATAATAAACTAAACAAAAGCTAAAAATAAAAAAGGACTAAAAAAGAAATATGCCACTTCCATTAAGCAATAGAAAAAATAAGAGAGCCACCACAATTGGACCTATTTTCTTCCTTTGCCGAGATAAACATTTGACATAGTCAAAAGACTATAAGAGTTGAGTTGCTATGAAGAAAAAGACTGAGGAAAAAGCATTGCACCAAACTGCAACTCTGAAAAAGATGAGCTTCTGAAGTCAGGAAGATGACACTTGAGCTGCTTCAAAACATACCTCATTTCGAAGTAACCAAATTGTCCACACAATAGTATAGAATAAGCACATCTAAAACCAAGATTGAAAGTAACCAAAAGATAAACTTTTCCAATGTTGTAAGTGCAAAATTAAAGCTAAATAAGCACATCCACATCTCATTACCTTAATTGTTAAACAGGAACCATTAGAATCTCTTATCGCCACACCATAGCTAGATCCTTTACCTTCCTTTACCATTGCATCTGTGTTGATCTCAATGGGTGGCTTTTGCCACTCCTAGGATCAATAAGAATTTTGATTCAAACGAGGAAGCTTATTTACTTCCTAGTATTCAAAAATAAATTTAAGAGCTTTTTGATGCCAAATGAAGATGTCCAGTGTATTATTACGGAAGAGTAGGTGATTTTGAGCATACTATAAAAACTAGAGATAGACCAGAAAAATAGAAAAAAGCTTCCTACGATAGAAAATATTAGAGATAAAAAAATCTAATCCTACACTGATCCTATGGCAGACAAATGATTTATAGGAAGCCTGAGACAGCTAATATACCAACAAAGCAAACTTCATTAACAATCTTTGAACACATGTTTTAGTGTCTTCACACCATCCCCACATCGTTTGTAAATAGCATCAGAGGTAATTTGATACAATGCATTATTTAATACCTTCCAAATGCAAATTTTGATTTTTAGAGGCAAATTAATCTTCCACAACCATTTCCACAAATTAACACTTGGGGATGCAAAGAAATGGTTTGCACTAGAAGATGAGAGAATAATAAGTAGACTTGACAGAAAATGCACTTGTCTTTAAAAAGTGCCAAATCATCATGTCAGAAGGATGCCTCCAGCTAAGAGGCATTATCATAATTTATCGAGCTGATGGAGGAAATGAAGCTTGCACTAACTCACGATCCTAAGCTGCATGGTTATCATTTATAAGATCCTTTACTCGTAAATCTTCTACAACAGCTCATTGAGGCCTGAATGCTTTAAAATATGGTTGTTCCGGAAGCTATGGATCATTATATACTTTAATATCATTGCCATTGCCTACCCTCTATCTAATGCCTTTATGCAAAAGATCTTTAGCTTGATGAATGCTTACCTATAAAAAGCTTGGATAATATCCTTTTAAAGCTTCTAAAAAAGATACTTTGGGAAAATATCGAGCTTAAAAGTCCGGGCCAAGAGAGATAAAGGGTTCATTGTATTTCTCTAACCTTGTTTATATAGCATTGCATCAGTGAAAGCATTGATATCTTTAAAGTTGAGCCATTCTTTTTTTTTTTTTTGCTTTTGTAAATTTTGCTCAAGACACCAATGAGTTCATTTTTCTTTTGTATGTTGACCCCACCAAAAATTAGCTAACAAAGAATTTATTTTATTGAATACCTTGGTAGAGAATTTGAAATAACTCATGAGGTAGACAGGAATTGATTGAGCCACCGACTTTGTGAGGGTTTCTGTTCCAGTAATTGATAAGGATTTCTCTTTCGAATTAGATAATTTCTTCCGAATTCTATCAGTAACATTCTAGAATAGTATCTTCTTTGATTTGATAATGGTCATAGTGATACCTAGATATTTGGCGTGTCTATCAACTTGTTTGACGCTGAGCAGCTAAATCAAAGCATCACACCCCTCAACAGACACATTAGAACTGAAAGAGATTTTTGACTTCTCATAATTAATTTTCTACCTTGAAGCATGCTCATAGTAATTCAAGATATTTGCCACTTTATAAATCTCCCCCTGGAAGCTCTTCCAAAAATTATACTATCATCTGCAAAAAAATATGTGATTATTAGAAGGGGCCCGATGACATATTTTATAACCACTCAACAAATTATTCAATTCAGCTTTCCTTATAAGACTTGACAAAGCTTTAGCACATAATAAGAAAAGATAAGGGGAAAGAGGATTCCTTTGCCTCAAACCTCTGGGGAAAAAAGGGTGTCAAGTTCCCATTTATGAGAATAGAGTAAGAAACTATTTTAACACAACTCATGATTAAGTTCACTAAATGGGTAGGAAAGCACATACGAACCAAAAGATTTTCAAGGAAAGACCATTAAACCTTATCATATGCTTTACCAATGTCTAATCTTAGAGCAAAAAAACCTTTTGACCCTCTTTTTTGTGCTTCATGGAAAAGAAAATTTCTAAAGCTAGAAGAGCATTGTCTAAGATTTGTTTACTTAGAACAAAAAAGTAGATTGGATTTCATTAATAAGATAGGACAAGACATTTTTGAGTCTATTTACAATCGTTTTTATAACTAATTTCAAAATCTCATTGCACAGACTGATTGGTCTAAAATTAGAAGGGGTTTGGGGCTCACTAATTTTTGAAATCAAGATAATATTTGTTTCATTAATGCATGCAAGGGAAAAGCCTTCATTAAAAATTTTCAAAACAAGATTAAACACATCATTACACATACTAGACCAAAATTTTTAGAAAAAAAGAGCAAGCATATCATCTGGGCTGAGTGCTTTGGTTATATGCATTTGAGATAAAGCGATAAAAATTTCTTCTCTGGTAAAAGGATGGAGAAGACTATCCCTCATATGATTGTCTAGCTTTTTTTCCACAACTTCCAAGGCTTTATATTTATTAAGGCTCCCTGCACTGGTAAACAAGGTCTTAAAGTACTCTTAAAAAGTCTGAGCAATTCCATCTTATCCTCGATCACATTACCCGCCAGATTCTTAATCATAGAGTTCAAGTTTCTTTTCCTTCTCACCTCAGCCTTTCTGTTAATAATTTGTGTTCTTATCCCCATCTTTTAGTTATAAAACCCTTGATTTTTGTTGCTACATTGTTTCTTCTCTCTTTAATAATATATCAAGTCGGTCTTCTATTAATTTTTGCGTTTAAAGTGATTATATGTTTTGGTCATTATGGTGGAGAGAAGATAACTCATTGTATAATCTACCGATCTCTGATCTCACATGCCCAAAATGCTCTTTTTCCTAAGTTTGAAGAGTTTATTTACAATTTTTTATTTCATTAAGTAGTGTAGGAATTTGATTCTACTTTGGATGTTGTCCCCAAACATCTTCAACTCCCACTTTACAAGTCTCATTATGAAGCCACATCACTTCAAATCTAAACTACTTTGTCCTTTTTTTCTTTTCTTTTTTTTGGACTTCCCATTGAAGTAAAATGGGATTATGATATGAAGCTTGGCGACTCAGATGACTAACCTGATAATTATGAAATCTATCCACCCACTCTCTATTGGCAACAAATCTATCTAAACTCTCTTGGATGTTTTCACCTGAAGCTCTACCATTAGACCAAGTGAAAGGAAAACTAATTAGCCAAGATTATCCAAAGATGTTTTTTGCAATGCATCACCAAAAGCTTCTATCTTTCTAATATCCTTACTAAGCCCTCCTTTCTTTTCGTTATTGAATAGGACCTCATTAAAATCTCCTCCACATAACCAAGGTCCAGAGAAATTGGTGCTAAGACTTTAAATCAGATCCCATGTCATCTCTTTTAAATGTTCCTTAGGCCAACCAAATTCTAAAAAACCTCTACTAGGGCTTGTCATTAGATTCTTTAATGGAAACATTTATGTGATAGAGAGATTTAGACAAGAATTGGACTGTAACAAATTTATTCCATAAGAGACATAAGCCACCACTTCTATTATTTGAATCATCATGATAATCAACAGTAATACCATTCATATCAAATTGCTACTAAAGATCATACATCTCTGCTTCAATTTTTCTAGTTTCATAAAGAAAAATAATTGAGGGACCTTCATGAAAAATCTTCTTCTTCAACAAACAAATTATCTATGGGTTCCCAAGCCCATGGTAATTCCATGATAAAAAAACTCATGGCTCTTGGGTGGGGTTGCTTAACAACCTCCGTTGTTGGATAATAAGTACAAGAAACATAAACCAACTCATGTTCATTAAATTCCATTTGCTTTGTCTTTTTTCTTTACATTCTTGGTTGTTTAGGAGTAATCTTTTCTTTTTATTTTGGCTTTAGAATTAAAAAGTCAAAAGAGTGGTAAGGATTTAGGTTTAGTCTAGTTCAGGTACAGGTTTGAGGTGGTGATTTTTTAAGGGTCAAGGTATTAGTTGACTGTTGGTTGGGTTTGTAGGGTTTTGGTTATGACAATTGACTACTAGGGTCACGACTAAGTGGGAAAGTAGGTTCTGATTGGCTTGGAGGAGCATAAAGTATTATGATAGGATTTGGAACTAAGGGGGCTAAAGTGGCTTTTATTGTATAGAAGACCTTTGGTGGGTTAATTACAAGTGTGTCACTGTTTATGGCCTGATTGGATGTCAAGCTAGGTTCCATATAATTTTGGGTAATTAATGGAAGTATTATGTGGGCAATGAATATGGTGAAACATCAATGGAAGTACTATGTTGAATTTGGAATTAATTAAATGATGATAGAATTATTCTGTGGTTAAAGGGCTAGAGGGCAGACCAATATTTATGGGTGATGTAATATTTATTTTAGGATTCGGGAGAATATTTACTTCTGAAGGCTGAGTTATGAAGGTGTGGTTTTAAGGTGTAATTCCATCTTAGAACAAGACTATTAAAGGAGATTTAGATGATGACGTAGTGTTGTGTGATTGCGGGGTGTGAAGGAGTCTGTGTCGTTTTAATGGGGATGCGTTCATCCATGGACCATACCTTCATTGTCCACCATCATTATTACCATTCCCATCATAATCCTCACATTATTTTATTGTATGACCCAAATGTCCATAGTTGAAACAAAAGAGAGGCAGATTTTTATACTTTAATGGGATTCAAATTTTTTTCCATTAAAACCCAATGTAATTCCCTTAAGAAGAGGATCTTTGATTTAGATTTCGGCTTTAAATCTTATAAACTTTGCTCTAGAATTTGTCTCCTATTTATCACCTATGTTGTCTTCTCATTCATGCATTTTATAGGGAGATAGTAAAAGCATCTCTAATAGGCTCTTTATTTGAGCAAAATTCTCTACTTTGAAGAGCCAAACCAAAAAAATGGTCTCCAATACACTCTCTATATTTTTATTTTAGAGTAGAGAGTTGGTTTGACTCTCTACATGTAGAGAGTCAAACTTCATTCTCTACTCTAAAATATTTCAATTTCCTATACAAAATATTAATTAATATTTATCTATTTATTGAAAAGATTTTTCTCTTTCATCAAATGATGGGAAAGAATTAAATAAATAGAGAGAAATCTTGTAAAAACAAATGAGGAAAAAAATTAAACATTAATATTTATTAGATAAAGCAAAATGAAGATTAAAAATATAGAGAGTCTATTGGAATTGTACAAATTTTTTCACTCTTTATATTTAAAAATTCTTTGAAATACTTTTTATTGTGCAAAAGATGCTCTTTAAAATAAAAAGTGTTATTAGAGATGCTCTAAGCCCTTATCTATAAGGTTGCAGATGAGAAAAAGATTGAAGATGGTTGATCATTAATGGAGACTTCCTTCAATATAAACAATTGGTTATCAAAATGCCATGGTTCATTTCTCAGTACCCAATCCATATCCCTCATGTCCTCGAATCTGAATAAGAAAAGATTCTTTCCCCATTCTCTTCAGATGACAGGCTTCTTCAATTTCCATACTCTTTTCATTGTTTCCATTAGAGCATATGCATTACAAGGCCTTTCTGTTAATAGGGATCCCGCAAGACATGACTCTTCTGATTGAGTGCCCAAATGAAAAATTTCAATCACAATTTCCACAAGCACTAATTCTGATCCTCACAAATCCAGCGGTCGCTACATATTGAATACACAGACTGATCCTTGAAGGTTTGAATGCCAGTCGAACTAATATGAATATAGTAATCAGTAAAAACTGTATGTACAACACATACAAACAAATGAGGAGATATTAGTGAAAAATAAAATGGGGTTAGAAAGTAGACGGTGCGAAAAACATAAAAAAAAATAGACAGAATGAAATCAATACAGATGATTTTTGAAACGAATTAAAAGAAAATAACATTGGAATGAAACAGAAAGATGAGAATAGTAGAAAAATGAAAAACCCTAATAAGGAACTATACACAACAGAGAGCAAGAACCTTAAACCCTCACAGAGAAGGGAACTTTTAAAGTCAAGCGTTTTAAATAGTAAAAAATCCAACTTATACCTTGACAGATATATGTTTTTGCTTAATAGGAGATCATAGGGCTAAATTTTGATGGACTGCACATTAAAGGACAATCTTCATGTTTAAATTAACGACGGCAGAAATCAAACCCTACATTTCAAAATACTCTTGAAGAGAACTTACCATTTGACTACTCCGTTACTAACATTGATATATATATATATATATATATATATATATATTCGTGATAAATTGATACACATCTGATATGATAACACCTGACTCAATACATAGGCCCAACATATGGGACTCTCTCTCTCTCTCTCTCTCTCTCTCTCTCTCTCTCTCTCTCTAATATATATATATATATATAGGCCAAACTCATACCTAGCCCCTTGAACTTGCAATGAAAATTTCATCGGCCACCTAAACTTCTAATTTGATCTTTAGACACCCCAACTTGTGAAATTTGACCTTATAGACACCTCAACTTGTAAAATTTGCATTATTTCAACACCTCCGTATTTTGCTCCACTCTCCTTAACTAAAAAAAATTATTTTGATCCTCATAATGTTTATAAATTATCAGTTTGATCCTCTTACTTTTTTGACATTTTTTATTATTTTAAGGCATAATTATTATAAATATTATTAATGTATTTACACTTATATATTTTGATTATATTAAAATTAAAATGACAAATATATTTTTAATTTTTTAATATTCAGATATTTAATTTTAAAGTTAAAAATATTTTATTTACATGCACATACTTGAATAATGTATATTTAAAAGTAAAATAAAAATTTATATCCTTATAAATAATTTTATTGATTATTTAGTTCATTTTTTAATTTTTTAATTTAAAGTATAAGTTTATAGTACTTATAAATATAATGTAGTCTTCAAATATTATTAATTTTATTTTTTTTGCACTTATAATTTAAAAATTATTAGATTAAAAATAATTTAATATGAGATATACCAGTTCTACACAAGTAAGTAACCAAATAAATAATCAATAAATAATTATTCGGTCAAATGATAGTTGAAAATATGATTTATATGATTTGCATGATCTCTAACTTTATGAATATCAAAATATTTTAAAATTTTTTTGGAGCTATTAATTGTTACTTGAAACTTGAAATAAAATATTCTTAGAATAAAATATTTATGAATAAAAATTATAGATTAATAATTATCATTTTTTAGGATGTTAACTTAATTAAGAGAAATTAACAATTTAAAAGTATTTTATTCATAGTAATCAATTAAATTTGAGTTATAAATTCTCAATATAACTTTATAGTATTCACTTATTTTAATTAAAATTTAAAAATATTTTATTTATACATATAGTTTTGAATAATGTCGATTTAATATCAAAATAAAATTTGCATTTACACAATCAATTTTGTCAGTTATTTTATTACTAATTTTAAATTTTTACAATTCACAATGTAGAATTCATAATACTTTATAAATTGATTATTGTTGTAATATGAATTTTTTTATAATTTTATAAATATTAAGGTATTTTTAAATTTTTGTTTAAGTTATTTTAAAATTAAAATAACTTATTTATTTATAAAAAAGTTGTAAATAATATTTTTATTATTTTCGTAGATTATAAAGTTAATTGAACTAGAAAGTATATGTTAAAAATTTTTTTTTTATGTACAATAATCAATTTGACCCTATGTAAACTTCAAATATAAATTGAAAGACTAAAAAGAAATTTGCCAACAAAAGGTAAATTAGTCAATTTCTCACCTGAAGCACGTGTCATTATCAAACACTATACCGAGGTGTCTATAAGATCACATTTTATAAATTGATGTTTTTATAATGTCATTTTAATAGTTTAGGTGGTCAATGAAATTTTGTCTATAAGTTCAGGAGGCTAAATATAGTTTTGGCTATATATATATATATAATAATAATAATAATAATAATAATAATAATCGTTGGAATTCGCAATGAAAATAGCCCGCTCAAAACGTACTGCTAATTATTATTTCTTTTTATAGATTTTAACTTGGAAATGGTCCGTTAAAATAATTTTTATTATATTGGATTATTTTTAGAAAAATAATTACTTTATGTTTTTTTACAAAATAAAATTTATTTTACAAATAACTTTAAATGAAGTAGTACAAAGATAATTTTAATAGAAAATGTCTTAATTAAGATAATTTCATTAGCTCTATTTATTAATTTTAAACAAAAAAAATTATTGATTTTTTAATAATGTAAATATTGTACGTTTAAGTTTTTTTCTCATTTTTTGAAATTCTTTATTTTTGAACTTTTTTGAAATAATTATTTTCTGGGTAATTTTTTTTTTCAACTTTAATTTGCCTAGGGACACAAATTGAAGTTGAACAACTAAAATTGTAGAAATTCAACAATTTTGCTTGGTCCTTATTCGGCGAAAATTGACAAAAATACTAAAATTTGGACACCTAATTCTAACATTTGTGTCCAATTTTTTAGAAAAAAGATGAATTTTTCATTTATAAGAAATTAAGAGTACAACTTAATAAAAAAATTAAAAAATATCAAAATAAAATCTCACTTAGATTATAATTTTTTTTATTTTTTTTTAATTGTGTTGACAGAGCTTTTTGCATTTACAACTAGGCAATTCGTACGCTCCATTTAATGGCCTTACTTAGTCATAAATTGACTCTCTGATATTTGAATGAGTCCGATTGTAAAAATATCAACAGAAAATTCACAATAGCAAGATATGCAAACTCTATTGAGGAAAACCATGAAAATTCCATTAAAAGCCACAAAGATCCTACCAAGGGCAAGAACTCCATAAAATAAGATTCAAGAATTTCAATAAAAAAAAATAAACATATAAAAATCTACATTTAGTTAATGAAAAATAAAATAAGGTAAATAAAATAGAAATAGAAATGACCACCGTCGATATGATCGACAGTAGTCGAAATGAAAATTTTAAAAAGAAATCTAGCACTAAGAGAAAAGAGGCAATTAGATCTAATTATAACATTTGTATCCAATTAATATAAGCATTAAACATTAATCAATTGATGATTGATCAATCTCGTATTAATCGAATTGAAGAATAGTTAATACTCAATTAGGTTAGCTAAGCGATACCAAAATTATCTTCATAACTTTAAGTTAATAAGCTCAAATTATTATTATTATTATTATTATTATTATTGTTATTATTATTATTATTTCCATTCATTGAAAGAAAATGACTTACACCACTTGATAAAAGTACAGGTAATTTTCTAACAAACTACTCAAATTATAACAAGATTTAAAGTGAAATCACACTTCAAAAGTTGAAGATGATAAATTTAAAGATTCTTCAATTGTAAAATCCACTGATTTTGAGGTAACATAGGAGGATCGAAATCGATCAACATCAAGGAAAGATCACTGTCCATAAAGTTAAACTTGATGATGCTTCAAATTGATCTATGATAAACCATAATTATAATGCCTAAAAATGGCCAAAATTATCTCCCAAAACTACTAATTAAAGAAAAGAGATTTTATAAGAGAAGGAAGAGAAAAGGAAGAAGAAAGAGAAGGGAACTTTCTTCTTATTATTAGCTCAAACTTTATTGTAGCATAGTTAATATGACTTTCGCATCTCTTCATATCCCTATAGCCATATGAAAAATGTTGAAGTGCAAAATGAAACAATTTTTTTTTTTTTCATAATCATGAATATAAAAGCAATATACAAAGTCTTTGACATTTTTATTTCGTGGAGTGCAATGGTGGGGCGCAAAAGTGTGGACTTGAGGGAGACTTGTGATACGAAACTGTGACGAGGATGAGAAGAAGATGAACAGAAGAATTACTAACCGATCAATTTAAATTTTTCTTTGGGTAGTGGAGGGACCGGTGGCTCTCTATTGTTATGGCCTGATCAAGCGCTGACTAATTCACACCTCTCATCCTCTTTAGAGCTTGTTCCTCACTTAGTACTGTGTACTGGAACGTGTTTTGGCCCAACAAAAGCTCCAACTTTAAGCAGTGGTCTTTCGTACAAAGACATGATCACGTTGTAGGGTTGAGGTAAGAGTAGAAGAGAATGGCTTCTGCAAAAGCATATTGGGCGCCACATTATCATCATGCGTCTTGATGATGAAAACAAAAAAAA
>CATIWM010521150.1:0-14143 GCA_949671775.1 Mallotus repandus | reverse complement strand
AAAAATCGCAATTAGCAATATTACTAAAGACATCACTATTTGCAACAAGTATCATTTTCCAAAACATAAATGCATAACGGTAAAAGGTTGAAAATTATTTCAAATTAGCTAAATCTCACGTGGGATCATAAAAATTAGTTATCTGTGTTGAAGGTATCATGGTTTAGTTAAATGCAAAGATTTAAGGGGCATAAAATGTATAGTTTTTGTTGATAGAGTTATCACAGCCATTGTCCTTCAGTCTCTTCTGGGTAAGCTGCTTCCAAGGCACACTAATGGCTGGAAGACTAAATATGGCCGGGTGGTGATCCTGCATTGTTTACTGGGTTATCCTCTGTTTTTATTCCAGAGCTGTGGAAGTGCAGCGGGTATGTGCCTAAGAAGTTTAATTTCAACTATACGGAGTTCCCGTGTTGGGATGAGTAAGTTTAAGTATATTTTTAGGTGGTGGTATGATGTGTTTAGAATTTATTTCATAAAAAACAAATTAACCATATACCACCAAAAAATAGAGAAAGAGTAGGGATGGTAAATAAAAAAGGGTATAACAATATAAATACCATATTAAATGCTTGCTGAGAGATGAAGCAAATCTTGAAAATGGGAAGTGAAGAAACAACAGATGATGGTCAAGCAGCAGTGTGGAATTGCATCCTTGGTTTTGTTTATAGCAGGGCCTTGGATTGTGTGGTGCAACTAGGCATCCCTGACATAATCAACTCTCATGGCAGCCCTCTTTCCTTGTCTTCCATTGTTAAAACCATTAACCACCCTTCGCTCGATACTGATTGCCTCTCGCGTATTATGACACTATTAGTGCGTAGAGGCATCTTCACTGCTAAACCTACTGCCACCAGAGCCTCCACAGAGGGGGAAGATAGTACTACTACTACTCTTTACGGCCTCACAAACTCCTCTAAGTGGCTACTGCGAGAATCAAAAATGAGCCTTGCACCTATGTCGCTGTTACAGAATCACAAAGCGCTGCGATCATCCTGGCATCACCTTATTGACGCTATCAAAGAAGGACATGGTTGTGGATTTGCAAAGTGTCATGGCTTGGAGTTCTGGGATTATGCATTAGCCAATCCTGACTTCAGTAACCTATTTGATGATGCTATGACTGGAGCATCTAATATAATTGTGGAAACAGTGAAAAGAAGCTATAAGGATGTGTTCAATGCAATACAAGGAACTCTTGTGGATGTTGGAGGTGGGACTGGAGCAATGATGGGTGAGATCGTGAAAGAATATCCACATATCAAAGCCATCAACTTTGATCTTCCGCGTGTGGTGGCTAAGGCACCTGAGTATGCAGGTGTCAGTCATGTTGCTGGCGATATGTTCACAAGCATCCCTTCAGCTGATGCTATTCTCTTGAAGGTATAATCTGGTTTCCTCTATCCAACTAATTTTTTTTTATATTCTAATCACTCTTTAATACCATTAGATAAGTAGCTTGATATGCAGTTAGATTTACTCATTAATTTAGTAACTTTTAAATACAGAAATCAGATAAGAAAAGTATAACTCAGGTAGTAAAGTTACAATATATATCTGAGAAATATAGTGTAGTTTTTACATTGTTCACCAAATGCAGTGGATATTGCATAATTGGAATGATGAAGATTGTATCAAAATCTTGAAAAATTGTCAAAAAGCGTTGTCGGGGAGAATCGGAGGAAAGCTTATAATCATGGAAGCAGTTCTGTGCACAGAAGGAGATGACCCATTTGATGACATGGAGTTCATATTTGACGTGGTGATGATGAACTATTTTCAAGGGAAGGAAAGGAATGAAGCAGAATGGAAAAAATTGTTGGATGAAGGAGGCTTTTCTAGCTACAACATTATCAAAATCCCAGCTGAACCATTAATCATTGAGGCTTACCCCAATGTATAGTTCTGTCTTTAGATTATGTGTTTTAAATTAAGCATGATGAACATCGTGTTTTGTTGTTTATTATTGTTGACCATGAATAAGGCTTGTCTACGAGTATCATTTTCTCTTTTAGAATGTTTTAAAATAATACCATGTCTAAAATTTGGATTCTCTTAAGTAAATTTTTGAGTTCGAGTTTTATATATAGAAAAATATATATAATTATTGAAATTTTTTTATTTTATTTATAGGTCTATACGATTCAATTTCATAATAATTAAAATTTTTGTGACTACGTAATGCTCAAAACATCAAATAAAAAAAATACCATACGATGTTTGGTAATTTATACCGACTGATTTGACGGGGTGGAACCTACCAGATGATAATGTTTATATAGTCATATTATTGGGGTAAATATAATTTTTCTTAGACATGGTCATCTAAAAAAATCCTCAATGTTTCATATTTTAATAATTAAGCATACAATTTTTACAATTTACAAAAAATCTTCAACTTTATAATTTTTAATAATTTGAGTATAATTTTTAAAAAAATTCAATTTTAGTATCAACTTTTATTTATTTTTATCAAATTTAATATCTAATGAAATGTTGTCGTGGTTTAGTTCCAATATGGTAGCAAGACTCATTTTAATTAAAAAATTTAATGAGTTGACAAAAATCCTCATCTTGAAATATTTTAATGCTTATTCAAAAAAAATCATTTAAAATTTTTCAAAGGTTTAAAATCTATTGTTAATTTTGTTTCCAATTGGCCATGGAATTTAAATTGCGTTGTTGTTTTAATTAGCAAAGAAACAGCAATTTTTCATTTTAAAAAAATTAAATAATCTAGGCATGATAAAGACAATAAAATTAAAAATTAATATATATGAGACAGACATAGAATTAATATTTTTCAATATATATCAATAAAAAACTATTTTTTTCATTACATTATAATAAAAGGCTAAAACTGAATGTAAAAATATAATAAATGCCGCAAGGTCTGTGGACCAAGTGGTGTTCCTATTCCCCCATTTCTTTTTATACGTCATTTTAGGGAGTTTTATTTAGATTAAAAAAATAATTAATTAATTTTAAATTTTAAAAAAATAAATTGAGAGTAATAAAGTAAAAAAGAATAAAATAAAGGAGTAATAAATAAATTGATAAGAATAAAAATAAAATTGACAAAAATAATTAAATTTTATTGATGGTATAAAAATAATAATTAAATAAAATTTTACATATTTTCTAAAATATTTAGATAAAAAAGAACGGAAAGAAAGAAAAAGCAGCAACAACATTAATTATCCTAAGTTAAATGTTTGCTGAGAGATTAAGGTGATCTGGAAAAATGAAAACTGAAGAAGCAAGTGATCACAACGAGATGGGTTCCATGGAAGACAAGGAACGCTTGTGAATATTGGAGGTGGGATTGACGGGCGAGCGAGATGGTGAAAGAACATCCACATATTAAAGACATCAACTTTGATCTCCCACATGTGGTGGCTAAGGCGCCTGAGTACCCCAGTGTCATTCATGTTGCTGGCGACATGTTCGCAAATATTCCTCCAACTGTTGCTTTTCTCTTGAAGGTATTATATATCAAGTTTTCTTTTTCTACCCAGTTTTTGTTACAACTCACACACGTCACTTTTATTATGTTAGTGTTGCCCTTTGTGTGAGTACGCACCGATAATTTTCAAGTCCAAAAAAGATAAAAAGAATTTTATTGAGATCAAAATTAAAATTTTAGAAGTTCTAAACAACAAACTAAATTTTTAAGACGGTGGTGAAGGATCTTATTAAAATGTTAAGTAATGATGACTTTTAGTTGTCGTACAGTGCAATTAGTAAAAAGTTGTGGCAATAATAAACTTATATTTTATTAAAAAATAACAGCAAATGAGAAGAAATTCGCTGGAAAATACCAATTGAATTTTTATTTAATTTTAAAGTTTTTCTTTTTGATTAACAAAGAGATTATATAACCTAAGTTTCGATGGCCTATAATAAATGATAGTCTTTTTTCTTTTAAATTAAAGACGGTAGAAATCGAATGTTTCACTTTAATATACTTTTGCAGATAAGTTATCACTTGATTACTCCCTTTCTGACAACCAATTTTAATATATTGCTACGATGGGTGAGATCGTGAAAGAATATCCACATATAAAAGCCATCAACTTTGATCTTCCGCTTGTGGTGGCTAAGGCACCCGAGTATGTTGGTGTTTACTCATGTTGCTAGCGATATGTCCACCAGCATCCCTTCAGCTGATGCTATTCTCTTGAAGGTATAATTTGGTTTCCTCTATCCAACTAATTTTATTTATTTATTTTCTAATCACTCTTCAATAGTACCATTAGAAAAGTAGCCTGAAATGCAGTTAGATTTACTCATTAATTTAGTATTTTCTAAGTACAGAAATCAGATTATAGAAATTCATATGAAAGTATAACTCATGTAGTAAAGTTAAAACATAAATCTGAAAAATATATTGTAGTTTTTACATTGTTCATCAAGTACAGTGGATATTGCACAATTGGAATGCTGAAGATTGTATCAAAATGTTGAAAAATTGTCAAAAAGCTTTGTCCAGGAGAATCAGAGGAAAGCTTATAATCATTGAAGCAGTTCTGTGCACAAAAGGAGATGACCTATTTGATGACATGAGGTCCATATTTGACGAGATGATGATGAACTATTTTCAAGGGAAGGAAAGGAATGAAGCAGGATGGAAAAAGTTGTTGGATGAAGGAGGCTTTGCTAGCTACAACATTATCAAAATCCCAGCTTTACTATCAATCATTGAGGCTTACCCCAATGTATAGTTCTGTCCTTAGATTATGTGTTGTAAATTAGGATATGTTGAAACGTAAGAGGCCCACAAGTAATTAATAAAGTAAAATAAATAAAATAATAGAATACAATAATTTAACGTGGTTCGGTAGAGTTTACATATACAGTCAGAGACGACAAAATAATTTTCACTATGACAACAAAAGGAGATTACAAAATATGGTTAGACAACACTTAAAATTTGACCACACTTAAGTGTTTAAACTACCCAAGTGTTTAAACCCAAAATGCACCAAATCACTCTTACACTCCATACAAATGCTATAGTAGACTATGAAAGAAATGTCTGCTTAGCTTGCTTGTGTTTCTATTTGTTTGTGATGAAATTCAAATTGAGAGCAAGGCTATTTATAGCCAATGAGCATCAAGAATATATGGCCACAAATTAAAGACGAATTTGTGTTTGGCTAATTGTCCACGTCACTTTAATTCACATCTACATATATTGCTTAGCATGTCAAGTGGTCTTCATAATGTTGTCCACAAACAAACAAGACATATTTAACAAATCTCCACCTTGACTTATATTGTTTGCAAGTCTTCAAAATAGTGAACCAATGTGCCGCCTTCTTAAATGCCCCAATGGGTAACTTAAATACTTCGAACACCAATTAAGTTCAAGCAATGCTTGAACTTAGATACTGTAACTGACTTGGTCATCATATCCGCTAGATTATCAACAGTACTAATTTTCTTCACCATAATAGTACCATGAGGTATAATCTTCCGAATGAAATGATATCTGACATCAATATGTTTGGTCCTTTCGTGATACATTTGATTTTTGGTTAAATGTATTGCACTTTGACTTTCATAATGAACAACAGTCTCATCTTGCGTCAAACCCAAATCACTAACCAAACCTCTAAGCCAGATGGCTTCTTTTACTGCTTCTGTAGCTGCCATATATTCCACCTCTGTAGTAAATAAATCAATAGTTGACTGTAAAGTCACTTTCTAACTTATGGCACAACTAGAAAGAGTAAAGATATATCCAATTAGAGATCTCCTTTTATCCAAATCTCCAGGGTAATCAGAATCCACATAGCCAACAAAATTGCTACATGTATCAAAACTTCTATCATATACCAAGCCAACATTTGACGTACCTTTAAGATACCGCAGAATCCATTCAAGAGCTTGTCGGTGACCTTTTCCAGGATTGCTCATAAATCTACTCACCATGCTAACAACATGTGAAATATCTAGACGAGTGCCAACCATAGCATACATTACACTCCCAACTGCACTTGCATAAGGAACATATGACAGGAACATGTGGCATTTGTTCCTTTTGTGCATCCGTTTATGGTGACATAGCTACTGACAACTTGAAATGAGCTACCAACGGAATACTGATAGGTTTTGCATTTAGCATCCCAAAACGCTCAAGTACTTTTTCAATGTACTTCTTCTAGGACAAGTGTAACTTTCCTGCACTCCGATCCCTGTGAATTTTCATTCCCAAAATTTTCTTTGCTGCTCCTAAATCCTTCATCTCAAACTCACTCCTTAACTGTTCTTTTAAAATGTTGATCTCAGACATGTTCTTTGCAACAATCAGCATGTCATCAACATATAACAACAAATAAACGAATGAACCACCAGAGAGCTTTCTAAAATACACATAACTATCATAGTTACTCATGGAATAACCATGATTTATCATGAAAGTGTCAAACTTCTTACACCACTACAGAGGAGATTGCTTTAAGCCATATAATGACGTTTTCAAAAGACAAACATGATCTTCTTTTTCTTGAACAACGAAACCCTCTGGTTATTGCATATAGATTTGTTCTTCAAGATCACCATGTAAAAAAGTTATTTTAACATCAAGTTGTTCAAGCTCTAGATCAAATAATGCAACCATGGTGAGTAACATGCGAATAGAGCTATATTTTACAACAGGAGGGAATACTTCATTGAAGTCTATTCATTCTCTTTGACTAAAGCCCTTTGCAACCAAGCATGCTTTAAACCGTGTTGCTTCAACACCTGGGGTTCCTTCCTTTTTCTTGAAGACCCATTTGCAGCCAACAATCTCTTATCCTTTTGGTGGTTTCATTAGCTCCCACATTTGGTTCTTATGAAAAGACTCAACCTCCTCACTTATAGCAACTAACCATTGTGCAGAATCACTACTTGTGACAGCCTCATGATAAGTAACATGATCATAACTTTCAACTTCTTCTGCCATTGATAGTGCATAAGAAACCAAATATGCATACCCGAACTTTTGAGTTGGTTTAATTATCCTCCTGTCTTTATCAAGGGCAATACTATATGGTCGTTGTTGTTGTGGAGTGACAACTTCTTCATTGGGCTCACATTCATCATCTTGAATGGACTTATCAGAGATATATTCTTGCTCTTTCTCTAATTTTTCTACTTCAAGCTCCATCTTCTTACTGACACCAGGACTATCTTTTGTATTATCAACCTCCTTTTTGGGATGAAGCATGGATGACTCATCAAATTTGACATCTCTAATAATTATGAACTTGGGAGAGTTAGGTTTAGTAGACCACAATCTGTAACCTTTTACTCTAGTTGCATATCAAAGTAATATGCATTTTTTTCCCTTCGCCAAGTTTGCCATTATTGGTGTGAGCATATGTAGGACACACAAATATTTTTAAATCTAAGTTATTAGCAGGTTCAGCCGACCATACTTCAATAGGAGTCTTCAGTTCAATTGTTGTCGATGGAGACTGATTCACAAGATAACAGGCCATGTTCATAGCTTCAGCCCAGAAATCTTTAGACAATCCAACATTTAAAAGCATACAACGTGCTTTCTTTAGTAGAGTTCTGTTTATACATTATGCAACTCCATTCTGCTGTGGTGTGTGTCGCACAGTGCAGTGTCTCACTATGCCTTCATTTTCACAGAACTCATTAAACTGATTTCCATAAAATTCTGTACCATTATCCATTCTCAAGTCCTTGATCTTCTTGCTAGTATGATTCTCAATCAGCGCTTTCCACTTCTTGAAGGTAGGGAATAAATCATTTTTGTGATTCAAAAAATATACCTAGACTTTCCTAGAAAAGTCATCAATGAAAGTCAATAGGTATCTGGCGCCACCTTTTGACGGAACAGGCACAGGGCCACAAAGATCAAAATGGATGTAGTCAACTGTGCCCTTAGTCCTGTGGATGGCAGTACTGAACTTGACTCTGGTCAGCTTCCCATGGACACAGTGTTCACAAAAGTCAAGCTTTCCAATTTTTAAACCATCTAGCAATCTACGCCTACTCAAGATAGACATCCTTGTCTCACTCATATGTCCTAGTTGCATGTGCCATAAATGAGCAGTGTCTAAGTCTGAGTCTGATGAAGATGATACAGAAGCTGCACCAATAACTATACTTCCTTATAGCAGATAAAGGCCATTAATCAAATTTCCTTTGATCATCGTCAGAGCACCTTTTGAAACTTTTAGCACTCTACCTTCAGCAGAAAACTTACAACTTTGAGAATCAAGTGTTCCCAAAGATATAAGATTTTTCTTTAGTTCTGGTACATGTCGAACACTAGTCAAAGTTCTTACAATACCATCATGCGTCTTGATTTAAACTATTCCGATGCCAACAACCTTACAAGATATATTATTTCCCATAAGAACAGTGCCACCATTAATTGACTAATAATTTACAAACCAGTCTTTGTCAGGACACATGTGATAGGAACATCAAGAATCAAGAACCCAAGCATCACCAAATGAACTATAAGATATTGTGAGAACATATCTGGCACCATCAGAATTATCTGTAGCAACATTGGCAGTATCACCATCATGTGAGGTATTATCTGCCTTATAATTTTTATCTTTGAGTTTCAGACATTCAGCCTTCCAGTGATTGTCCTTCTTGCAGTACCTACATTTTCCTTTTCGACCTTTGGACTTTGATCGAAATTTGCCTCTACTACTGGTTGAGCCTTTCTCCTTAGTTCTACCTTTGGCAAACAAGCCCTCTGCTTGATTATCTTCATAATTTTCTGACACCTTTTTCTTTAACTTTCGAGAGTTAAGCGATGACTTGATGTCTTCCATTGAAAGGGTGTCTCTTCCATAAAGCATGGTGTCAACAAAATGCTCAAATGAATGAGGTAAAAAACATAACAACATTAAGGCTTGATCTTTATCATCAACCTTGACATCAATGTTTTTAAGATACATAATAATTCTAGTGAATTTAGCAAGATGATCTTTAATAGGTGTACCTTTTTTCATTCAAAGAGTGTAGAGTTTTGCTTTAAATAAAGCCGATTGGTGAGTGACTTTGTCATGTAAAGACTTTCTAATTTTAGCCATAAAGTAGCATCAGACTTCTCTTCTGCAACTTTTAGCAGCACTTCATTGGACAGTGATACCAGAATAGCGCTATGTGCGCACTTCAACATATCAAATTTTTCTTATTTTGTCATTGTCTCCAATATAGTCTCCTTGCCTTTCAATGCCTGTTGCAACCCTTGCTAGACCAACAAAGCATGCATCTTGACCCGCCACAGACTAAAATTATTATTGCCGTTGAATTTTTCAATCTCAAATTTTGCTGCCATAATTACATTATGTCAAAATATCCCCTTGCCGTAAATTAAAAAATTCTTAAAAAAATTTTTATGATGTGGAAGATCAGTCAAAACTGCAATCACATAGCATACTTAGAATTTCAAGAGAAATTACAATTACAGCTCTGATACCAGTTTGTTGAAACGTAAGGGGCCCACAATTAATTAATAGAGCAAAATAAATAAAATAATAGAACACAATAATTTAACGTGGTTCGGCAGAGCCTACGTCAGATGACAAAATAATTTTCACTATGGTAACAAAAGAATATTACAAAATATGGCTAGACAACACTCAAAATTTGACTACACCTAAGTGTTTAAACGACTTAAGTATTTAAAGCCAAAACTCACTAAATCACTCTTACACTACCCATACAAATGCTATAGTAGACTATGAAAGAAATGTCTACTTAGCTTGCTTGTGTTTCTATTTGTTTGTGATGAAATTCAAATTGAGAGCAAGACTATTTATAGCCAATGAGCATCAAGAATATATGGCCATAAATTAAAAACAAATTTGTGCTTAGCCATTGTCCATGTCCCTTTAATTCACATCCACATATATTGCTAAACATGTCAAATGGTCTTCATAATGTTGTCCACAAACAAACAAGACATATTTAACAAGATAGAGTGAATACTGATGGTGCTTATAGCAAAAATCGCAGGACTTCAACAGCTGATGGGGTGATTAGAGACGCCTATGGGAATTGGGTAGGTGGAGTCACGACGAAAGTTGGACTATGTTCGATCATGCAGCGGAGCTCTGGGGCATTTGGGAAGGAATATTGTTTGCATGGGATATGGGGTATAGAAAGTCCAACTCGAGGTGGATAACATATGCGCTTTCCATCTGTTGAATTCAAGTAGTGGTAGAATTAATGCTCACTCTCATTTGATTAACTCGTTTCATGCGTTGTTAAAGCAAAAGTGGCGGGTGAAGATTGAACACATTTTTAGAGAGGCTAACTATGTAGCAGATTTTATGGCTGAATTTGCAAAAAATCTTGATGTTGGAAGCCACAGATTTGAGAAGCCCTCGCATGGAGTGATTGCATGGCTAAACCTTGATCATGTAGGTGTCAGTTACTGTTGTTTAGTTTCTTTAAATGTATTAGGCTTTGGCTCGAATTTTACTTTAAAAAATTAGGATAAAAATTAGTGTTGCGTCCTGTGATTTCTAAAGTGCATTGCGGGGTGCGGTAAATTATAATAATATCTCCTATTTTTTCAATAATTACATTAATAATAAATAAATTATTTACAAATTATATATGTATTTAAATTCTTATACAATTGATTCACTAAGTGCATTTTAGATTTTATCAAGTTAATTAATTGTTAAAAAATTAAAAAATTTTGAAAAAAATAAAAATAAATTTTAATTAATATTGAAGTCAATATTGAAATTGTCCCAAAAGTTGTTTGTTCTATAGTGGGCCCTATAGTTATGGTCCACTACAAGTATCACTATCCTTTAAATTAAGCATAATGATGATTATATTATGTGACAATAAAATAAAATTGTCATATATACGTATATATAATTTTTTTAATTAATAGTGATATTATATGACCTAAACATTAATAGATTGTGGAATATAGGGCAATAATTTTTTATAACATTTATGTGACAATAATTTTATTGTCCCAACTGAACTTCATATATTATAATTGTTTGTTGACCAGCGACTTTTAAGCACAGGATTATAGATGATCATTTCATAATAATCATAATAATTTTTATTATAATAAAAAATATTTGTGACTATTCAATAATAATTTTTATTCTATAAATTCAATAATTTTCATGTAATGTATATAATGTTTGTCTAAAAAGTATAATTTTCTCTTGCGGGATGTTTTAAAATAATAATATGAGTATCATGATGTTTTGTTATTTGTTGTGAATGATTTGATGGGTGGAATAGTCATAAATTATTGAGATTAATATAATTTTACTATTATGAGGAGGCTATAAATTAATAGAATTATAATTATAAAAATAACCATAAAGATTCACTGCGGGCCGCAATTTTTTCTAATTGTCCGTTTCAAATGAAACTACGGCCTGAATGCATGGACAGTTTCGTTAAAAATATATATAACTCATTATCATCACTCTAAAAATAATTAGCCAAAAAAAAAAGTACCAAATATCGATGTTGACGAGAGAGATACCAAGTACGTTTTTGCAATATAAATACCACGTTAATGCTTGCTGAGAGATGAAGCCAATCTTGAAAATGGGAAGTGAAGAAACAAGAGATGATGGCCAAGCAGCGGCATGGAATTGCATATTTGGTTATGTTAATGGCATGGCCTTGAATTGTGCGGTTGAACTAGGCATCCCTGACATTATAAACTCTCATGGCAGCCCTATTTCCTTGTCTTCCATTGTTAAAACCATTAACCACCCTTCTCTCGATACTGATCGCCTCTCGCGTATTATGACACTATTAGTGCGTAGAGGCATCTTCACTGCTAAACCTATAGCAGCCTCCACAGAAGGGGAAGATAGTACCACTACTACTACTACTCCTCTTTACGGCCTCACAAACTCCTCTAAGTGGTTACTGCGCGGATAAAAAATGAGCCTCGCACCTATGTTGCTGTTACAGAATCACACAGCCGTGCGATCATCCTGGGATCACCTTATTGACACTGTCAAAGAAGGACATGGTTCTGGATTTGCAAAGTGTCATGGCTTGGAGTTCTTTGATTATGCATCAGCCAATCCTGATGTTAACAACCTATTTAATGATGCTATGACTAGAGCATCTAATATAATTGTGGAAACAGTTAAAAGAAGCTATAAGGATGGATTCGATGCAATACAAGGAACTCTTGTGGATGTTGGAGGTGGGAATGGAGCTATGATGGGTGAGATAGTGAAAGAATATCCACATATCAAAGCCATCCACTTTGATCTCCCGCATGTGGTGGCTACAGCGCCGGATTATGCAGCTGTCACTCATGTTGCTGGTGATACGTTCATAAGCATCCCTCCAGCTGATGCTATTCTCTTGAAGGTATCTATACATATATATATATATATAAAGGAAAATGATTTGTGTGGCAATACTAGTGCACAAAGACCAAAATGCTCCTTTTGCTTTATTTTTTTATTTTATTATTAAAATTTTTTTTACAAGCTATATGTGTTTAAATCCTTACACAACGAGTTTATTTGTGTGTAACTTAAGTTTTAGATTAAAAAATTTATTTTCACCAAAAAATTGAAATTTTTAAAAAATGAAATTTGAAAAAAAAAAATTACATGTTACTAGTGTTTTAATTCTTACACAATGAGTTCATCCGTGTGCAATAGATGTTTAAATTCTTACACGACGAGTTCACATGTGTGCAACTTAAATTTTAGATTTCAAAAAAAATTATTTTCACCAAAAAATTAAAATTTAAAAAAATTATATTTGAAAAAAGTAAAATTTTACTCATTACGAATATATAAATCCTTATATGACGGGTTTATATGTGTGTGGTTTTAGATTAAAAAAATTATTTTCACCTCAAAATTGAAATTTAAAAACAAAAAAATAAATTTAAAAAAATAACTTATATCGAGGGGTAAAAATATCTTCATAAAAAAATTTTATCGTGTTGCTATTCACGATTATCGAGGATAGCGATTCATTTTTTTTAAACTATAATTTTCAGGAGGTGGAGGGGGAGGGGATCTGAACCTCTACCTCTAAACGGATCTGACACCGTAATTAAAATTAGCCAACTTTAAATGGATAACTCAACATTTAAGTATTTAGAAATATTACCTTTAAAATTAATATTCCTAAAATTTAAACTCATAATTTCAAAAATTATAAATACTCATTTAACCACTTGAACCAAATAGTCGGATTAGCGACTTGTATCTTTGTCCATATATAATGTTCAAACATTGATTCCACTTTAGCGCTACATTGTAATTTGGGGACATTGACTTCATGATTATTTGTAAAAATGCCATCATTGATTGTTCTTATGCTAAAGGGACAGTGTACTCTAAAGGCACCAATTTCATTATTATTTACAAAAATGCCACCACCACTTAAAACATAGAGGCTGTCTAAGGAAACGGCACCGTTTCCTTCAACTCTATATGAAAAAAAATCACGCCACTTTGGGTATGTGAATTATTTGTCTTTCACTTTTTAACTTCTTTATTTTTATCCAATTAGCAAATGGGATAATGAATTTACAAGTCCTATTAGTTATCAAAAATTACAATTAAATCTTAATTTTTTTTAATTGAGTCCTAAAAGTATTTAAAGTGTTTCACTTTAATTTATCTCTGTTATCTCAAACAGAATGGACTGACGTGACAATTAGACTTCATCCAATGAACTGACGAATGCTGCCAACTTATCAATGATACTGAACCCAAAAGTCCAATAAGTTATCTAAAATTTCAATCAAGTCCTAAATTTTTTCTCTCATAATTAACATGAAATAAAACCATTGCACAATATTCTTGAGTGATTCATTTTTTTTAACTTTTATTGTTTTTATTATTTTTTTTAAAACATGAAATCCTTTTTCCAATTCTTGGATATTGAGTAACGAAATTTCTGAAATAGAGATTTTTTAAATTTTTAGAAGATTTTTCAATGTATGTTGATGATGATCCGTGATGTTTGAAATAGAGATAATTTTTTGGAAGATTATGCAATAATAAGAACAATAAAAGTTAAAAGAAAGAATTACTCAAGGATATTGTGCAATGGTTTTATTTCATGTTAATTAGGAGAGAAACAATTCAAGACTTAATTGAAATTTTTGATAACTTATAGG
>CATIWM010521108.1:0-10075 GCA_949671775.1 Mallotus repandus | reverse complement strand
AGGTCTATATGGTTCAACCATAAGGGTTTTGTAAAGAAGGTAAAAACCTAGTATGTAGACTCAAGAAGTCTATCTATGGCCTTAAACAAGCCTCCCTATAGTGGTACCTAAAATTTGATAATATAATATCTTTTATGGATTTTGTTGAAAACAAGGCTGATAGATGCATATATCCCAAGATCAGTGGAAGTAAATTTGTCTTTCTCATACTATATGTTGATGACATTTTACTTGCAAGTAATGATTTGGGCATGTTGCATGAAGTAAATCAATTATTGTCAAGTCATTGTGAAATGAAGGACCTTAGAAATGCATCTTTCGTACTCATAATTGAAATCCATAGAGATAGGTCTCAAAACTTATTGGGTCTTTCTCAAATATCATATATAGAACGAATGCTGAATAAGTATCACATGAGTGACTGTAAAGCATGTGATGTGCCCATTGCTCAAGGTAATAAATTAAGCTTGGCACAATGTCCTAAAAATGAAGTTGAGAAAGAATCTAAGTAAGCAGTGCCATAAGCAAATATTGTTGGAAGTCTAATGTATGCTCAAGTATGCATTAGACAAGACATTGAATATGTAGTTGGCATCTTTGAATGATATTTATTAAATCTTGGAAGAGGCCATTAGGTAGCTGCTAAAAAAGTTTTAAGATATTTAAAGGGAATAAAGGACTACATGTTAACATACATAAAAGTTGACAGTCTTGAACTAGTAAGGTTTACAGACTCTGACTTTGCTAGTTGCTCAGATGATAGAAAATCTACATTGGGCTACATTTTTATATTTGTTGGTGGAGCAGTGTCTTGGAAAAGTTTCAAACAGACATTAATAACCTCTTCCATGATGCATATTATGGACCAGTTGTTCGAGCAATTTGGCTATGAAATATCATCAGTAAAATGTCAATTGTTGATTCCGTCACTAGACCCATACAGTTGCATTGTGACAATTTGGCAGTCGTGTTATTTGCAAAGAATAACAAAAATATCTCAAGGTCTAAACATATGGAAATAAAATATTTAACCGTGAAAGAGCTTGTAAAGAAGGTGATGTTACTGTAGAGCACATTAGTACAAAAGATATGGTTGTTGATCCCCTAACAAAGGGACTTCAACCTAATGTGTATCAGAAACATGTATTATCTATGGGTTTGGCTAAGTTTTATGACCCTTAGTTAGTGGGAGGTATAATAACTCTACAGTTAGTTATAAAGTATGTATATGTACATATGTATATATGTTTGATGTACTTGATGAGTTAAAATAATAAAGAAATACTTGATGAGTTAAAATAATAAAGAAATATTTTCTATTTTAATGCATCTAGATAAAGGTATTGTTAAATAAAGACTTAGGATTGGTGTTAATCTTAAGCAAGTGGCTATGGGCATAAATGTTAGTAACCAAATTTGTATGTGATTGAAACACATAAAGTTTATCTCGAGATATTAAAGTTGTTATAAGGACATACAAACCTAAAGAAGATTTCTAATGCATGTTCGTGTTGCATAAAAATAAGTGATAACTTGATTCTAGAACCTTCGAGTCTTGTGGTCGAGCAATCAATAAAGAAGTGAGGTAAGATGTAGGGTTTTCCCCACAAACCCTCTGATGCTTAAGTCAAAAAAGGTAGAGAGAGAATTTAGAGAGATAAAGAGAGCTAAGAAAATAAAATAGAGTAGAATGAACATTATGAGGGGAGGAGTATTTATAGAGAATGAGATGCTTAAACTTGAGAAGAATAGGATTCCTCTTCCTTGTAGGACATTCTTTTATTTTAGACATTTCCTTCCTGCTCTTGGAGTCTTCCTAATGAGGGAATCCTTTTCCTACTTGGATTTGAACTTCTTTGGTCTGCAAGTCATAGTGAATTAGGAAGATAATTATCAATTTGAATAGGAATATATCTGAGGGTATCAAAAATCCCCCCCCCCCCCAAAAGTCTGTTCGGATAGTTATGTCCTAGTATTCCATTTATCAGAGATATTTGGACAGTTATGGGGAACTTGGGATTGCTGAGGATGAAGTCTGACAATGTCGGGTGAGCTGAGGTGGCCAGCCTCAATCACTGATGCTGAAGATGCTCGGTATTGAGTCTCGGAATGATGTCTACTGCTGCTTAGAAAGAAAAGATTTACCAACTGGACTTACAGATACTTAGTAGAATAGGCTCGGTGTTATAAAATAACCTAAGGGCTTAACTCGTCATATAAAGAATTTGACGGACCCAACCGTCGTTGGGGTTTTTAGTGCTTGAGGCTTTATTTGACCATGTGGTCTCTCGGTGTTATAACGAGGCAACGAGGCCTGAGTGCCTATGACCGTGTGGTCTCTCGGTCTTATGAAACCAAGCCCAAGTGCCTATGATCATATGGTCTCTTGGTGTTATGAAACGAGGCCCAAGTGCCTATGACCGTATGGTCTCTCGGTGTTATGAAACGAGGCCCGAGGCCTTTTAAAAATGTCACACCTATGGATATACTTTATTTTGAAAACCATCGCATTTGTGCATGTGTCAGAGGATGTGGCATGTTGGGCAACGAATTTGTAGTTGAAGAGGTACGTCTATTAAAAGGACAGTGCTTGATAATTGTGCTAATGATGGCTCTTAAATGTAAGAGAGTTGTGACTATTATGCCCTTGGGGAGTAAATATTGCAAGGGCTGCAGTAGTGAGGGTATGTGTCGTCCATCCAGAACCTTCTTTGGTGTATAAAACAAGAATAGGTGAAGTGGAACAACACTTACAACATTTGTGCTATTATGTTCTATCTTCTTTTCCTCTGCTGCTTCAAGGTTTCTTGGGCTCAGGCGTCTTCTTGTTTGTGAAGAATCCTTGTTTTCCAGGTGAAGATAGTTTCTTCTATCTGTGTTGTTTTTTGCTTTTTCTAGTTTTCTGAGCTTGAAGTGCCAATGGCTCCATAAGAGCAAATTAGATTTGTTTGAATCTAGGGTAGATGAAGGCATGCTAGAGTGGTATAGGCATCAATTTAATATTCCTCAGGAGTACATTCTCCATATTACTGATAAGAAGGCACATGAGCCTTATACAGATGCTGTTAGAATGGTAATTTACCAAGATCAATTAGAGGGTGGATTGCGATTTCCCATAGACTTTTTATGAAACGTTTCTTAAATAGATATAACATAGCACCTGGGCAACTTCATCCCAATAGTTATAGGATTCTGACTGGGTATATAGAGCTTATGCATAAGGTAGAGACCCGGACTTTAACATGTTCCAGTTTATGTATATCTTAAATAAGAAAAAGGGAGAGATTATGTTTTCTCTATCGGCTGTTCTCGGTTTGAGTCTGTTTATGAAACTTCTGGATATACCAAAATCTTGGAGGCATAAATATTTTATTATAGAGCATCCAATAGAGTTCTTCAGTATCCAACACTTATGGGTTGATGCTTGTCATGATGTATAATGTTTGAGAAAGCTACATGCTGAAGACTCAGACTTGGTAAAAAGGCTTCACACTCAGAGCATATTTAAGGGAACCTCAACCAAGAATTGTTCTTGTCGATACCTTCGAAGAGAATATAATGGGAACCGAAATAGTAATGGTAAGTTCTGAGCTTCTGCAGGTACATTCTAAATCTTCTTTTCCTTTTTATATAGATGGCTAACTTTCTCAAATTTACAAATAGGATACGACTTTCAGATGATGATGATCTGGGGCTGGAACAAGGGCAAGAGGTCACTGCTCTTTCTTTAGAGGAGGAACCTTTCGAGACTCCTATGGAGCCTCCAACTGTGATCGTCCAGGACCCTCCCGTTGAGCATACCCAAAGAAAGGTTGTTGAGTCTTCAAAAAAACGTTCTTAAGGCAAAGGGATAGCTGAGGACAAAGAAGAATTGACCAAGAACATGTTTATTAAATTTCCAAGGCTTCCTAGGTGTCTGGATGCAAAGAAATGGATTTTGAACAAGATGGGTCCACCGAGCGTTCTGAATCCCCAAGTTAGAGTCAAGTATGTCGAGTCTCTGTACTTTCTGAAGGACATCCAATGGTGGATGGATATAGGTAGAACTGAGCTATTTAATTCTCTGATTACACATGCCTTGGAGGTAAAATATTAGAACGTATCTTGCAGCGATAATAAGTATTGCTAATATACTAATGCTTCCTATTTCACTTGTAGATGGCCCATAACCTGTTACTGGCTAAGGATGAGCATTTCATCCTTCAAAGTGAATACAACTTCAAAGATGTCGAGGTGGGCACTATTGCTGGAGACTACGAAAAGAAGTTGGGTGCAACATCTCGTGCCTTGGAACTTACAGAGGTACAACTTAATGAAACCAAGTATGAGGTGAAGTCTCGCAACAAAAGGATCTGAGATCTTGAACATACCCAGGCCCAACATACTTATAAGATGAAGGAGCAAGATTATGATCTTGCCATGCTGAAGGAAAAGTTGGAGAAAGAAAAGGAAGGCCAAAAGGATGACTTGAGATCCTATCAAAACATGGTGTCCGGGTTCCTCAAGGTCTATAAATATAAGCTTAAGAGGATTCTAGTTGCTCAGCATCCTGATCTGAACTTTTTCGAGTGTGACAAGATAACATCGACAGACTTGGCTAAGTTGGATGTTGCTGATGATGCTACTAGTAAAGCTGCCAAGAAGCACCGAGAAGGCCCAGGAGTCTCTAAGAAGTCAACAACTGTCAAGGGGTCTACTTTCGAACAACTGGTGAATCCTAATCATTCTGGAGAAGGATCCTTAGCCAGAACTAGCCTTGCTGCTGCTACCTCCGTGGTGCCCGAGACTCCCACTTTGAAGGATGCCAATGCTTCTACTGAAGTTTGCTTAGTGCCTTCTGAGTCTGAGGCTAATATAAACACTACAAAATAATAGAGAATGAATGAAATGGTGTTTCTTTATTAGAGGTTATCTCTTTTTCATTTTAAGTACAATTTTTGTTACTAATAATAATTTCTAAGGCTATCCGAGTTCCAATATCGAGGCAATTCTTTTCCTTGCATATCTTTTATCTTGTACGCACCCTTGGTGGTTTTTTCAGTGACTTGATATAGGCCTTCCCAATTAGGCCCGAGCTTGCCAGTTCCAAAACTGCCTTTGCCGATGTCTTCTCTCCTTAACATGAAGTCTCCAACTTTGAATTGCCTTAGTTGGACATGTTTGTTATGATATCTGACTATTCTCCGCCTCAGTGCTTCCAAGACTACATATGCTAGTTCCCTTCTTTCCTCAAGCAAGTCTAGGAAAATCTGAGCATTGAGATTGTTGATGTCTAGATTCAACTCTCTAGAGACTCCGTAGCTTCGTGAACCAATTTCCACAGGGATAACTGCATCCATTCTGTATGTCAATCTAAAGGGTGTTTCTCTTATTGATCTTCTGGGTGTTGTTATGCACACCCAGATGACCTTGTTTAGCTCCTCTAACCAATTTCCCTTATTTTCATTCAATCTCTTCTTTAGCCCTTGCATGATGATTCTGTTAGTAACTTCTGTCTACCCATTTGTTTGAGGGTGGCTACTGAAGTGAATTTGAGTTTGATGCTCAATTTTGAACATAATGCCTTAAACTTCTGGTTATCAAACTGCTTGCCATTATTTGTGATCAAAGTGTGAGGTATGCCGAATCTGCAAATAACTTCTTTCCAAAAGAAATGTTGTATCCGAGACTCAGTGATGGTTGGAACAGCTTCCACTTCTACCCACTTTGTAAAGTGATCAATTGCCACAATCAAGAACTTCTTCTGAGACGTAGAAACTGGGGATAGACCTAAGATATCCATTCGCCAAATAACGAAAGGCCACAGACTCCCAATAGGATGCTGAGTGTTGGAAGGCTTATGAGTAAGATGAGCAAACTGCTAACACTTAGTGAACTTTTGAACAAGCTGGAATGCGTCCTTAGATATGTTAGGCTAGATAGCCTTGTAATAATGCCTTTCTGACCATGAAATTTTAAGCTTCATGAGCTCCACACATACCTTCATGGATTTCTTTGAGCACATAGCTGCCCTCTTCTGGAGACACATACTTTGACCAAGGATGAGATAGTGACCTTTTGTAGAGTTCACCATTGTACATGGAGCAATGTACAACTTCGATCTTTAACTTTTGAGCCTTAAGTTTATCTTCAGGTAGGATTCCGTGCTCCAGGTATTGTACGATTGGCTTCATCGACTCAGCCACCTCCTGAGTGCTCATTACTTCTTCTTCATCGATGCTTGGTTTAGTAAGTTCCTCAGTTAACTCAAGTTCTTTAAACACCTGATTGGCTTCAAATGCTGACTTGGCTAACAAATCTACTTCTGAATTCTTACTTTTGGGAATTTACAATATTTTCCATTGTCCCTCTTCATGCTCTAGCTTCTTTAAGAGCTACCTGGCTTTTTCCACATATTTTACCATGCTCGGATCTTTGACCTGGTTAACCACCAGTTGGGAGTCAGAATAAACTTTGAGATGTTTAGCTCTAACTTCTATTACTTGTCTAAGTCCTGTAATTAATACTTCATACTCAGCTGCATTATTTATGGCATTATATTTGACTTGGAAAGCATATTTGATTCTCAGTTTACTCGGCCCAATTGGGATAACTCCAGCTCCGGATGCTCTATGTATGTATAGTTTCCACTTTGGGTATGAGAGGGAGATGGCTTCTTCAAATGTCATCTCTTGTATAAAATCTACTAGAGCTTGGGCTTTTATCTGCTGACATGGCTCATAACTGATATAAAATTCTTCCAACTGACCTGACCATTGGACTAGTTGTCCTGAAGTTTCTGGCCTCTAGAGAATTTTTCGCAAGGGGAAATTAGTTTTAATAACTATAGAATGGGCTTGAAAGTATGGTTGGAGTTTCTTAGATGTGTGGACGACTATCATGGCGAGTTTGTCTAAGATAGGGTACCGGGTCTCCGAACCTCTGAGGATCTTGCTGACATAGTAGACTGGGCTTTGTTGACTCCCTTCTTGTTGGACTAACATTGAGGCAATGGATTCATAGCCAATAGAGAGGTACAAGTGTAAGGTTTTATCCGGAACTGGTCTGCTGAGCAATGGCAGTGAAGTTAGGAATTTTTTAATTTCTTCAAATGTTGTTTGACACTCTTCATTCCATTCAAATTTCCTGAAACTTTTCAAAGCTCAAAATAGAGGCAGGCATTTCTTGGCTGAGCATGAGATGAACCTTCCGAGCTATAATTCTGCCATTGAGTTTCTGAAGCTCATTCAGTGTTTTAGGAGCTTTCATGTTTAGAATGGCTTTCATCTCTTTTGGGTTTGCCTTTATACCCCTGTGTGAGATCATAAATCCTAAAAACTTCCTTGCCTTTACTCTGAATACACACTTGTCTAGGTTTAGCTTGATATGATATTTTTCTAGTATGGTGAGTATTTGCTCGACGTCCCTGGCATGCTGTTCTGTTGTTTAACTTTTAACAATGATATCATCCACGTACACTTCTATATTTTCCTTAATCTGGTCTTAAAATACATGATTCGTCAGCCTTTGGTAGGTTGCTCCAGCATTTTTTAATCCAAAGGGCATGACCTTGTAGCAATAAAGACCTTCATGAGTAATGAATGACGTTTTCTCTTCATCTTCCTTCTTCATGGGGATCTAATGGTACCCCTAAGCGGCATTAATGAAACTATAGAAATGATGGCATGCTATTGAATCTACCAATTGATCAATTATTGGTAATGGATAGCTGTCTTTGGGGCATGCATTATTGAGGTTCGTGTAGTCAACACACATTTGGTACTTCCCATTAGCTTTCTTAACTAACACTATATTAGCTACCCACTCCAGGTGTATAACTTCCCTTATGAATCCGGCGTCCAACAACATTTTTGTTTCTTTGGTAATCACTTTTTGCCTCTCATACGCAAACGTCCTTTTCTTATGGATTACTGGTTTCATTCCTGGTAGGATGTTCAGGCTATGTGACGCAATCTGAGGGTCCACCCCCACAATTTCGGTCGCTGTTGAAGTGAAGTTATTAGAGTGTCTAGTAAGAACTTCACTAATGTTTTTTCAGATGTCTTTATCGAGCTTATCTCCAATTCTGACTGCCTTTTCTTTTGTGATTTACAATGCTTGGACTTGATCAATTGGCTCTAGATTGGCACCTTATTTTTCTGTTTCTAAAGATGCCAGGGGGAAAGCTTCCAGCTGAGGTTCGAAAGCTAGTTGATAACACTGCTGAGCCATTGATTGATCTCCAAGTATAGTTATGACTCAGTCTTCTAGAGGGATCTTCATGGTCAGCCTCCCAATACTAGTGGTTGCATCAATCTCATACAAGATGGGTCTTCCAATGATGTCGTTATAAGCAAGTGGAAGATCCATGATGTTGAACAAGGATCAGACTACTTTTGAATCTCCTATTTCCTGATCGCCAAATTCTATTTCCAATTCCACTACTCCCATAGGTTGGGTTATTCCTCTGCAGAAGTTAGTGATAGGGTTTTTAATGGTTTTGAGATCAGTAATTGAGCCTCCTATAGCCTAGTAGGTGTTCTATGAGAGTGTATTAACAGTGCTTCCCTCATCTATCAAAAGCATTTTCACCAGATAATTCTAGATGTATGCACTTATGACCAAGGCATCATTGTGGGGATGTCGGGCATATTCTCCGTCTTCTGGTCCGAATGTGATAATTGGCCTTTGCAACTGGCTTTCTTCTCTCCAAGTTCGTTTCATCCTTTTCTCTTTAGGTGCTTCTCCTCCAACTATCATATTAATGACTTTAGCCACTTTATTCCGAGCCTTCTTTATTTCAGACTTATCACCATTCTCGTCTTTGGAGTCTCGATATCTCCTATTTGTATTAGTAAATTTTTTGAGTTTACTATTTTGTGTTAGTTGCTCTATGGCTCTTTGTAATTCTTGATAATCATCAGTGTCATGTCTGTATTCTCGGTGATATTGGCAATAGAACCTCATGTCTGTCATTGCTCTTTTGTTAGGACTCGATCTTCTAGGCACAAGTATTCCCACCCTATTTGCTCTAATCCACATAAGGAATTGCAATTGTGGAGCATTTAGAGGCGTATAGTGTAAGCACCCAATTTCGGGATAACTAGAGCATGGATGCGACAGAGGACCCGATGATGAAAATAGACTGTGAAATTAGATTTATTGGATTTGATTTATTGGTTTAGAACTAAATTGTAAATTATTTTTTTAATTTATTGTAAATTTTATTTATTTATTTATTTATTTTTAATAAAAAATTTTTTAAAAAAAAAAAGTGGGCCGAAGTTGGCCATTTGGCCAACTTCGGCCAAATAAATCTTATTAGGAAGAGTGGCCACTCTTCCCATTTTTACATCTTTTCATTTGTTTGTTTTTTTTTTTTAAACAGATTTCCGATCGTAAATTTGTATTTCCGGTCGAAAATTGAACCGACCCAATTTTTTTTTTCAAAAATTTATTTTATTTATTTATCATTTATCATTAGATTTTGATTAAGTTTTTGATAATTATTTTTATTTTATTAGATAAATGTGTAGATAAAATTTATTTATTTTTTTTAGATAAATAATAAAATATTTTATTTGATTTTTATCCTGTAACCAATTTAGGGTTATAGGATAGTGTCTTTATAAATACGTAATTTTCTTTCACGTATGAGGAGGCTAGGTTTTTTTTCTTTTTCTTTTCTCTCCACCTCTTTCTGATTCTTAGCCGTCAACCAAAAGACACCCATTTTTCTTTATTTTTTACGTACTTTTTTCAAGTTTTAGCCGTGAATTAAATCCAAATAAATCAAAATCACAGACAAACACAACCAAAGCCACATGCTTTCATTAATGGTGATCACCTTCTGAGGGAAATCAATACTGCATCCATCAAATCAGTTCTTTCTACTCTTTCTTTTTTATTTATTTGATCTTTTTTATTCTATTTAATTTTAAATTTATTTGATTTGATTTTTATTTTTATTTACTAATCTTTATCTCTTTTTTTGTGTTTATGATTTTGGATGGGTGGTTTGAATCCGTGGTGGTGAACAAGATCCATGAAGATCCATGGAATGCCATGGATTAAATTGTATATTTGAATGTAGTTT
>CATIWM010521032.1:0-11847 GCA_949671775.1 Mallotus repandus | reverse complement strand
TGTGCATACTAAGTGTCTGCTAATCTAGAAACATCTATTTCAAATTTTTAGCGTAATGCTGATGTTCTTAGTGATCTTGGTATGTGCAGGTTCAAGAAGTGAAACAGATATCTAGCAAGCTCCTTTAGACTTTAGTTAGGTGGTTAGAAGAAGTTACATCATATTCTGGCCTGGATCCATTACTTGGGTTTTGTTACTGGTGCAAAGACCAGAGCTTTGCAAAGTCCATACCAGTTGCTTTGCTTTTGGCTGGAATAATGGCAACCTTATCACATTCTGAATCTAGGCGATTGTATTCATGGTGGTGGGACAGCCATAACAGTCCCAAGAATTCAAAATGGCTTCAAGAAAATCTTACAGGTTTCTATTTTCTTCTTAAATCTCAGTAAAATGTCTCGACAGCTGTTTTTTTTTTCAAATGCCATATGTTTGTTGTAATCAACCTGTTTGTTTCCTTAAACATGGATACCAAGATGATAGGAAAAGGTGGTCTAGCAAAAACTTTTTTCACTGAATTTATTTGACGGAAATATGATGAATCATACCTCGTTGATATTTCATTTAAATTCAAGATTAGTACTCATGAAAAGAGTAGTTTAAAACCTTGGTAAAATCGGTAGTGAATATATTGTTGGTATGTTTGTGGAAATTTCAAATACTTGTGGTTGAATATATAGTCCAAGCTGATGCTAGAGCTGGCTTGGGATGATCTCTTTGCAGTATCATCCACTGCCCACATTGCTTTGCAACAAATCCATCGTGGTTTTTTGTTTGAAGATGCTTTTATGATTGTTTTTGAGATGTTTAGATATTCCTGCCAAATAAAAATGGTGACTTTCTCGTGCATAGTAATTTCTAGATCAAAATTGAACTGATTTGTTTATATATTTACATTTGGGATATTAGTTTCTCGAGCATAGTAATTACTAGATCAAAATTGAACTGATATGTTTATATATATCTACATTTGGGATATTTGTTGGCTGTTATCTCAATGAACATAAATCTGTTTAAACAGATATGGATGCTAAGGTCAAAGCAATGATCAAGCTCATTGAAGAAGATGCGGATTCATTTGCAAGGAGGGCAGAAATGTACTATAAAAAACGGCCAGAGCTTATGAAACTGGTTGAGGAGTTCTACCGGGCTTACCGTGCACTGGCAGAGAGGTATGATCATGCAACTGGGGAGCTTCGCCAGGCTCATCGGACAATGGCAGAAGCATTTCCCAACCAAGTACCTTATGTGCTGGCTGATGATTCACTCCCAGGTCCTGAGGGTGACCCCCACACACCGGAAATGCCACATCCAATTCGTTCATTGCTTGACACAGATGACTTGCATAAGGATATAATGGGACTATCTTCAGACGCTAGCATAAGCAAAAGGGGTCTAAAGCAGCTCAACGAGATATTTGGCTCAGCAGCAGCAGTTTCAAAAGGTTCAGAAGGAAATATGAGAAAGTCTTTTAACATCCATGAATTAGCGGAGAGTGAAACCAAAAAGCAAGCTGAAACTGAAGTTCAGAGCCTTAAGAAAACTCTTTCAGAGATTCAGACTGAAAAGGAAGCTCTTCATCTTCAATACCAGCAGGCCTTGCAGAAGTTATCTAGCCTGGAGAGTCAACTCAAGGAAGCTGAGGGGCTTAATGAACGAGCAAGCAGAGCTGAAATAGAAATTAAAATTCTGAAGGAAACCCTCACTAAATTAGAAGCTGAGAGGGATTTTGGTCTTCTTCAGTACAAGAAATGCTTGGACAGAATAACTAGTCTGGAGAGCATGTTATCTCAAACACAAGCAGATGCAAGGGGCCTTAATGAGAGAGCCATTAATGCAGAAACAGAAGCCCAAAATCTCAAGCAGGAACTTTCTGTGCTGGAGACTAAAAACGAAGCTGGTCTTCTTCAGTACAATCAATGTCTTGAGATGATATCAATTCTGGAGAATAAAATCTCTGCTGCAGAGGCAAATGCCAGAATACTCAATGAACAAATTGAAAGAGCAGAATTTGAAGTGAAAGAATTGAAGCAAGCTGTTGCTAGATTGAAGGAAGAGAAAGAAGCTGCAGAACTTCGGTATGAGCAGTGTTTAAAGAGATTAGATAAAATGGAGAGTGAAATTTCTTGTGCCCAGGAAGATGTCAAAAGACTCAACAGTGAAGTTCTAACAGGAGCTGCAAAACTAAAAAGCGCAGAAGAACGGTATTTTCTGCTTGATAGCTCGAATCAATCTCTGCAGTTGGAGGCAGACAATCTGACACAGAAGATAGCCACAAAAGATAAACAGCTTTCGGAGAAAGAAAATGAACTGGAGAAACTTCAGACTTCACTGCAATATGAGCAGTCACGATTTGTTCAAGTTGAAGCTGCTCTGCAAGCTTTGCAGAAGGTGCACTCTCAATCTCAAGAGGAGCAAAGAGCTTTGGCACTAGAGCTTCAGAAGAGGATCCAAATGCTGAAGGATTTGGAGATATGTAGCAATGACCTGCAGGAAGATCTACACCAGGTTAAAGAAGAGAACTCAAGCCTCAACGAATTGAACAGTTCTTCCAGCAACTCAATAAAGAATTTGCAAAATGAAATTTTAAGCTTGAAGGAAATAAAAGATAAACTCGAAGACGACCTTGCTCGGCAACTGACCCAAAGTATTTCCCTGCAGCAAGAGATTTACCATATGAAGGAGGAGATTGAGAGCTTGAATAAGAGATACCGAGCTTTGATAGAGCAAGTGTGCTCAGTAGGTCTGGATCCTGAGTGCCTCAGTTCATCAATCAGAGATTTGCAAGCTGAGAACTTGAATCTAAAAGAAATGTGCAAGAAGGACAGAGATGAAAAAGAAGATCTGCAGGAAAAGTTGAGAGACATGAATATGCTCCTGGAGAAGAATTTAGCTCTGGAGAAGTCTCTGTCAGAATTGCATAGCAAGTTAGAAGGAATGAGAGAGAAAGTCATGGAGTTGCAGGAGTCCTGCCAGTTTCTTCAAGGAGAAAAATCAGGTCTTGTTGCTGAGAAAACAATCCTGCTATCCCAGTTACAACTTATGACTGAGAATATGCACAAGATCTTGGAGAAAGATGTCTTGCTTGAAAGCTCGCTATCTCGTGCAAATGTTGAACTTGAAGGTCTGAGGGAAAAGTCAAAAAGCTTGGAAGAGTTCTGTCAGATGCTAAAAAATGAAAAATCTAATCTTCAGAATGAAAGAAGTGCTCTGGTAGCTCAGCTAGAAAATGTTGAACAGAGACTGGGAAACCTAGAAATGAGGTTTACAAGATTAGAAGAAAAATATACTGATTTGGAGAAGGAGAAAGAATCAACAATCTGCGAAGTAAAAGAACTGCAGAGTTTTCTTGGCTTAGAAAAACAAGAGCGTGTGTGTTACATCCAATCTAGTGAGTCCCGATTGGCAGATCTGGAAAATCAGGTACTTCTTCTGAAAGAAGAAAGCAAGCTGAGTAAAAAAGAATTTGAAGAAGAACTAGATAAGGCTGCAAATGCTCAAGTTGAGATTTTCATCTTGCAAAAGTTCATACAAGATTTGGAGGAGAAGAATTTATCTTTGTTGATTGAATGCAAGAAACATGTTGAGGCATCCAAGTTGTCAAATAAACTTATATCAGAATTGGAGACCGAGAATCTTGAGCAGCAGGTTGAAGTGGAATTTTTGTTGGATGAAATCGAAAAGCTGAGAGTGGGAGTTCATCAAGTGTTCAAGGCAGTTCAATTTGATTCAAATAACGAGCATGAAGATGGGATTGAAGAAGGGCAAATTCCTCTTCTGCATATTTTGGACAACATTGAGGACCTAAAGGGTTCAGTCCTGAAAAATGAGGATGAGAAGCAGCAACTGCTCATTGAGAACTTAGTGCTCATAACTTTACTTGGAGAACTTGGATCAGAAGGTGCTGAACTCATGTCAGAGAAGAAAATTCTTAATCAGGAGTTTGAGATTATGTCAGAACATTGTTCCTTGCTGCAAAAAAGTAAGCATGAACTTGTTGAGATGAACAGGCAATTGAGGTTGGAACTAAGTAAGGGAGAGCAGCAGGAGGAAGCACTAAAGGCTGAATTAGAAATTCAGCATGTGAGTCTTGCAACTTTGCAGGGTTCTTACTTGGCATTGCAAGAAGAAAACATTAAAGCACTTGGAGAAAACAGATCTTTGCTGGAGAAATTTTCAGATCTGAAAGAGGAAATGCTTATACTTGAAGAGGAAAACAGTGACATTCTCCAAGAAGTACTATCTCTCAGCAATGTATCAACAGTTTTGAAGAGCTTTGGCACCGAGAAAATTGAGGAACTTGAAGTACTTTCTGAAGATCTCACCTGTCTACATGTTACTAATGGTGACCTCATGAAGAAAGTCAAGTTGTTGGAGCAGAAGCTTGAAGCAAGGGAGGCAGATAGCTTACATCTCAATGAAACGATTGAGAAGTTGCGCCAGGAGCTGCAAGATGGCAAAGACTTGACTGATCAGTTGAACTATCAAATTTTAATTGGACAGGATTTTCTCAGAGAGAAAGCTGCTGAGCTTTTAGAGGTGGAAGAGAAGCTGAAGGCTACACACAGCTCAAATGCAGAATTGTGCAGAATTATCGAGGGGCTGAAGAGGGAACGTGAAGAATCAAGAATAGCTAGAGAGAATATAGAGAAGCAGATCCTTGAACTATCCAAAGAGAGTGTAAGTCAGAAAAAGGAAATTCAATGTCTAAGAGAAGCAAATGAATATCTGGAGTCAGAAGTGAGTATATTATGTAAGGAAGTTGAAGAATGCCGGACTAGAGAGGAGAACTTGAGTTTGGAGTTGCAAGAGAGAAGCAATGAGTTTCAACTCTGGGAGGCTGAGGCTTCATCATTTTATTTTGATCTACAGATATCCTCTGTACGTGAGGTGCTGCTTGAAAATAAAGTTCATGAGATGACTGCAGTTTGTGAGAGGCTTGGAGATGAAAATGCCAGCAAAGAGAGCACAATTGAACAGATGAAAGAAAAGTTTGGATTCTTAGAATCTGAAATTGGACAATTGAGGGGTCAATTGTCTGCATATGCTCCAGTTATTACTTCTCTAAGAGATAACATTGAATCTCTTGAACGCAATGCCCTTCTTTGCACAAGATCTTTTGCCACTGGAAGTCAAGGACCCATGGTAAAGTTCTTTCCTTCTCTGGAAATTTCAACTTGTAGCAATTCTGTAAGCTAAAAAATGTCCTTTCTCCTTATTCATTTTGTGGTTCAGATAGAAGATAGTGAGTGTTCTTAGGCCTGAACATGAGTTCTTTACTCTCGACCACCTAATTAATTTTTTACTTATAGAAGCCTGACCATATAAAAAGGCAAAATTTTAAGATCAATGCTAAATCCCGCTGGAAAAAAAAAATAAAAGAATAGTTTCAAACGTGTAGAGCTTTGTGGGTTACTCTTAATTCTTTTTGCGATTTCCTCCGTGGCAAAATGCATGCATGTTATATCTGAACTCAATTTTCTCAGAGTTTTGTTCCATTCAATTGTACTGTACAGATAGCATGCATGCTAATTTATTATGTGTTGTAGTATCAGGATGCGGAAACAGCTATTCAACTTCAGGAAAGGAGCAAAGGAGAACTCATGCACAATGAAACAGTACCAGATGGAATTTCAGATTTGCTCAAGATACAAAATACAGTTAAAGCAGTTGAGAAGGCTGTGGTCACAGAAATGGATAGGCTCGTGATGCAGGAAGGATTAAACACCAATGTCAAGCTAGAATCTCCAGTGAAAGGGACTGAATGGGAATTGAGACATAAGTCGAACAGAGAAAATGAAATCCAAAAGGAAGAGGAGGAACTTGATGATGAGCCAACTGATAATCTCAAGTCTTATACGAGCAAAGGCAGAATTTCTGATTTGAAGAATGGGATTTCAATGAAAGATATTCAACTTGATCAGGTCTCGGATTGCTCATTGTACGGAAGAAGCAAGAGGGAGAAAGTTGAGGCTGATAATCAGATGCTTGAGCTGTGGGAATCTGCTGAACAGGACTGCAGCCTAGATCCAGGGATTAGTGTCGCACAGCAGCAGGCAGCTGCACAGTTGGAGAATGTTGATGCACATCGTCGGCTCAAAGGTATCAACCACAAGAGTCGGAATCCCTCTTTAGAGTTACAGGTTGAGAGGGAAGTGGGAGTTGACAAGCTAGAATTGTCCACAAGCATTAAGGCGCCGAATCAAGAAAGGAACAAAGGAAAGATCTTGGAAAGACTTGCCTCTGATGCCCAGAAATTAATGTCTCTTCAGACAACTGTGGCAGATTTGAAAAAGAAAATGGAAATGAAGAGGAGCAAGAAGGCCAACAACCTTGAATTTGAACGAGTAAAGAGACAGTTACAAGAAGTTGAGGAGGCTGTTGTGCAGCTGGTTGATGCGACTGATCGATTGACAAAAGATATGGAAGAAAGTCCCTCATCTTCAGAAGGGAACACTTCAATAGCATTGGAAGAGACTGGCAATGTTGTTAGAAAAAGACTGACAGAAGAGGCACAGAAAGGATCTGAAAAGATAGGAAGGTTACAGTTCGAGTTACAAAGCATCCAATTCGCACTTTTGAAAATGGAGGATGAAAAGAACAGCAAAAGTAAACACAGGTTCCCTGGGAGTAAAACAGGCATCATCTTGAGGGACTTCTTTTACAAGGGTAGCAGGAAAAGCACAAGAAAGCGGAAGAAGGGCTGTTTCTGTGGCTGTGCAAGACCTTCAATCCATGAAGATAACTGATCAGGGAGGAACGTATCGATAGATATCAATAGCATCTTTGAAATGTTCGTGATGTTTAGAACATTTCTGGGATTAGTTAGGCTGATCTGTACTTTTAGCTTAGGAGAAGGCTAAAGGACTAGCATGATCTAGCAATAATAAGCTGGTTTCCTCAGCATTTTGATTATTATAATTTCAGCTAAACTGTTATGGATGTAATATAAACTTCTTATAAATCCAGCACGCCATGTACTGCACTAGAAATATGCTTCCATGCTTCCAATATACTGCACTAGAAATATATGAAAACAAAACCTGTAGGCTAAGTTTGTGCTATAGCATATGAATCAATAGGCCATCTCTCCAGGCGCCATTAAATTCAAAGACCCCTATGCCAAGTCTCCAAGCACTCGACATTAGAATAGAATTAAAACCTGGAAAATAGACAATCCCATGGTCTGACCTGGAAAATATTGAGAATTTAAATTTACATTATTTTACAACAGTGATGTTATTAAGCTTTGAAAATAAAGATTTGTAAAACAAAATTAACATATTATACATCGACTTGAAGTATTTGGACATTAGGAGAATAAGATAGCAAATTATTATACAAGGTGAGAACTGAGAACTACACTCAACTACAGCTCAACAGAACAAAGGTTTTAAAGAATTTCATCTGATCTATATGAGAGGGGTTGCATTTCAATGCTGGGGAGTGAGAGAAGGAAATGAAGGTATGGATTGTAATATCAACTTCCGGCCACTCCTCAGACCGGGGGACGATCCTAAAATACTCTGTGGGGGAGAGACCCTCTTGCTGTTGGGAGAAGTCTTGATGCTTGTGCTGGGAGTGTAGTTTCCTCTGAGGATCTCTGGCATGTCATCGTCTGGAACAGTTTGTAATTGTTTCTCAAACTTCTGCTGAGGTTTGAGAATATTTGGTTTGCCGTATTTTTGGCCAGTATACAATCTAGAAGATGATCCAATGCCAAGAAAAGATCTTGGTGGTTTGCTCTTTGATGAAAATGGCAACTGAAGCAGTGGTCTAGCATGCAAAAATAATTTTTTAAGGATCTAAAAGAAAGAAAGTCAGCTTTATAAGGCAAAGAAAATGCACAGAAATCAAACCTGCAAAGTGGTAACGGCGTCATGGGAAGAGCAGAATTTGGATTGTGCTCTTCATTATTCTCCATTTCAATGTTCGGTGTAACTTTGTCAACACCATTATTTTCATCCCCTTCTTTTTCTTCATCTGGTTCGGCTTCTGTATCTATTGGAACAGATCCTGAAATTTGCAAGGTAAATTATAGGCCTTACTTGCAAATAATATCACCATCAACGGCTAAATGATTTTAGATGACAGATTATATCAGGATAACATACACAGAGTTTCAAATAGCAATAAATTCTAAAGCAATAGTGACTAACTTACCATCCTTTCTACCAAAAGCATTCTTACACCCTTCGCACCTGCAATTAATGGAGCATCCGACACCACCCTTCACAAGTAAAACCGTATTGAATCAGTCTATATGAAGCATGGAGAGCATAATCAATCAGCACATAGAGCAGGCGATGGAGAAAAACCTGATAGCATTCGCAGTATTTCTTTAGGCAACTGGATTTCTTGCAGTTGCATCCTCTTTTATGCCGTGCTGAAGCAGGTGTTTTGCTGGATTCATCCTGATTTTGAGAAGCACATAAGGTTAAAAAAAAAAAGTTTGAAACAATGTACCAAGCAAAAGAATAAAACAAGATTTGATTCTCACCCCAATTTCAGTTACAGGTTCAGAGCTCCTGATCACTTTTGGTGCAAATGCAAGTGGGTTGCGAGATTCGATCTGTTTGCGAGTTGCAAGAACAGTATCTTCATGAATTGGCTTGTTGAAGCATTCTTGACATGAACATGGTTCTATGCAGTAGACACCAGCAGCAAAACATTCACAGTAACTGCAAGAATAGCGTACAACGTAAATATGGCAATTATATGGAGTATATAATTCTCTTTGGATCCCAAGCATCGACAAAGCTGGCAGATGTCCGGCAAAGAAAACATACAAGGCAGGTGAAACAAGAAATAAGAACATTGCATTGGCTTAAGAAACAAGCGCACCAACAAACTACTAGATGAAAGTTTGGAGCTTTGTTCACATAAAGGACTTAACAGACTAGTGTATCTATTGATTTTTAAAAAATGTCCAATTACTGGAACTTAACCTCATGAGTAACATACAAGTGCCATATCATTAGCCTGACAACTACACACCATTGCCGCTGGCAATTCGGAAGCCAGTCCAAAAAGCCTAAATAGAGAAACCTTAAGGGACATAAGACCTTACAGTTTCAAACACTTGGACTTCTTACAGTTACAACGCTTGCAGGCGTCACCTTCTCCTTCCAATTTTCGCCTGAAAAATATTTCAGAAAAATGAGAGAACAAACTAAAGTAACTAAATTGTATAAGATCATGCAATGATAATCATATGAGTATATATATATATATATATGTATATATATGTAAGGAGCATGCCTCTTCTTTTTGGGGCTGCTAGGATTGAACTCTTCTGTAACTAAACCAGCAGATGTCTGAGAAACATCTTCCATAAGTGGCAGACCATTTTCTGTTGGATCCATGTCTATTTCAGAGGCTAAATTCAATGATTCATCAAATTCTTCACCAGTAGTTGGGGAGTGAAAGGAAGCAACAGAGCTAGCCAAACTTATTCCACAGGACAAATTTTCAATCTTCACGCTTTTGTTATCCTTGGAAGTTATTGCCAAAGCATTTAAGTGCAAACCTATTCCAGGTAAAACGCGCCTTGAAGAATCCGAGCGAGGCTTAACAGGAACCAGTTTCTTATCTTTTGAGGCAAACTTCTCATCAGGTTGCTCCCCTATATAAGTACTTGAGCCATTAACTAAGTTCTTTCTACAAGCTCCGACCATCTCAAAATCTAGACAACGCCTTCGCATTCCACGATGCAAATTGGAAACAGCCTATAAACAGGTAGGGAAAAAAAATGGCGATGCCAAACAGTCGAAAGAGTTTCTTGTATGTTAACAGTCAGAAGAAAACACAAGAATTCAGCAAAAACTTAAGCATCGACAAGCAAAGAAGCAATAGATTGATATTGCTACATTACCTGGAGTTGCATGGACGTTTCCTCCTCAATATCCACTTCCTCATTTGGATAGTTATTTGCAGCAAAACTGTCCCATGTCTGCTTTATTTCCTTTGGCTCAATAGTTTCTCCAGGTTGAGTTGAAGGATGTTCCATCTCATGGTGTTCGTCAGAGCCAGCAGCATCTATATGCATTTCATGCACCAGAGATTTCTGCATTAGTCCCTTAAAGGATTCTGTGTCAATTGGTGAATTGAAAATTAACAGATCAGTGGCATCTGATATCAAATTCTCCCAGTCACACTCCATGACTTCCTTTTTCTGCTCAGTCTGGTACATCCCTCGTAGATGCGCTTCATCTTCAGGTAAACATTTTGACATGCAATCCATTTGAGGACCGCAACGAGGCGTTGCGTCATCTTCTGGGCTACCACAGTCATATTTTAACCTTCCTGGCAGCTCAATTGCAAACTTCGCTTGTTCACTTGAATGCTCAACTGAAACTTCACCAACAGGCACCCCTGCATCAAAATTTTCCTGCAGCTCAGATGTGTTATCATACAGCTGACCTACCTCCAAGGCAGCCCCATCATCATTGCTGACTTTATTCACAATTTCAGAGGAAGACTCAGGTTTTGATGGATCTGAGAAGTTATGCCTGAAATAATAAAGTATTAAGTTTTTGAAGCGGGACACAATTTACAGTACATATGAACAATGTCGAAATCAAGGCAATTGACCTTCTTAGGAACCTCGATTCCTTGTGAGAGCTAACATGTGGAGAAGTGAAAATGGATGGAAGAGATGAAAAACTGAGAGATTGGAATGTCTGAGTGATGTGTATGGACTGCACAGGCTTGATAGGAGAAAGACTATTGATATAGTTGAAGACAGGTGAATCCTGCACCCATTGATAAAGATTAGTCTCAGACGACGGAACCAAGAAGCAAAACAATGTAAAAGGAGATAAAATATCAAAGAACACACCATATATACTGCACATTCACACACATACACACAAATAAAGCATGAAATGGAAAGCACAAGAACCCAGAAGCCAAATTGCAAAGAAAGTGCAGTTCAGCTAACAGATCTGTACCTTTACAAACAGAAATTCACACATTAGAAAACAGAGTCATCAAAACAATAAAATCAAACACCCAATTCAAGAAACAACACACTGATCCATGAAAGAACTCAGTTACAGGTCCAGTCAACCCAGATAAAAGAAACACAAATCAAGCACATGCACACAAAAACAACAAGAAATGCAGAACTAGAAAGAAGATCATCACCTCGAATTTAGAAAGAGGAGCGGTGATCTGGGTCTTCTCCGGGGTATCCATTACCAGAGAAGAAGCAACTCCACATAGCTCAGCTAAATTAAACACAAACTAGCAAGCTAGCTAGCTAGCTAGTTAGTAGTTGATTTTCTTGGTTCTATTTTTTCACTTGTTGCTTGCTCTCCATACAAGAAAATTTTCTTGAAAGAAAGGAAAAGGAGATAAAGACAGTGAGTGAGTGAGCAAGTGAAAATGAGTGAAGGAGATAGTGGAAGAAGATGACGAGATTCAAGAAGAAGCGGAAGGCGGGATGATGATGATGATATGTGTATGTATGAGTATACAATAATAACAATAATAATACGATTAAAACAAAGGACCGCAATGACCCACCACCTCCTCCACCTCCACCATTGATGTTTGCTAACCCCACAACCTCAACAACTGTGTTTTACTCTAATCTATATGCATTTATATGAAGGAAAAAAAAAACTACTGCTTAACAGATGCCTGAATCTGATGCTTGCCCTCAGTCTCACTTCTTTCTTTTTACTTTTTTAAAAGTAACGTATTCTTGATTTTTGGCTGACCTGATTTTCCCTCTTTTACTGTCTTCTTTAAATTCTTTATATATAATTTTTTTTTTTTTTGCTTTTTGCTTTTTTTTTTTTCTATTTTTACAGAACACAAGTCACTTACTTCTATTTTGTTTGT
>CATIWM010521009.1:0-25439 GCA_949671775.1 Mallotus repandus | reverse complement strand
TATATATACGAGCTCAATGCAACACAATTAAAAGTTTAGAGTTTGATATAATAAAATGTAAAAATTTAAAGGTTTAAAAATGAGTTTTGCCATAAACAAATACCAGCTAGGTTCATGGCATCTCAAAAAATTAATAACATTGACGAAGTCCAACAATATAACGTTAATATAAAAATATCAAAGACATTGACGAAGACAACCATCACTCAATGTTATTAAATTGTCAACAGTGAAATAATGGAAAAATTCATACGTGTTTCTATGATTTATTTTATTAAATTTTATATATTTATTATATTTTTAAAAAAATTAAATATTTATTTAATACATATTAAATCATTAAACATTTATCTAATATAATATCAAACCCTTAAACATTAATTTTATTTATTTTTTTAGTTAAAAAATAATTTAATATTGTATCAAATAAATATTTAAAGATCTTTTAAAATATAATAAATATATAAAAATTTAATAAAATAAATCATATAAGTTCGAGGGCCTATTAATAGATTTTTTTAGAAAATAATATATATATATACTAATAAGAAATCATGTACTTCACATGTAAACAAAAAAAATTTATACTCAGTAATATATAGTAAATAAACTATTAAATATATTAGTATTATTATTAAATAAAAGTTTTAAGAGAAAAAATTACATTTTTAGTGTCTCAATTTGTTACTTTTTGCTATTTTGGTGCCTAATTTTTTTTTACTATTTTAGTGTTGAACTTAAAATTCATTATTAATGTAGTGCTTATGACAAAATTGCCCTTGCCCGAATACTGATTAGGCTGTTTTGAGACCCACTTTATGCTTCATCATCAGCCACATCAATTATTAATAATAAAAAATTAAAAGACAAATATGCCCCTGTAATATATTTAAACATGAGCATACTTCTTAGAGCCTCTGAAAACTCTATAAGATGTTCGTCAGTTCCTTGAATTGAAGTCTGTTAAAGAAGTTCCTACACTGCCTTCTCGGAATGGAAGAGAGAGAGGGAATCACCAAGCCCATTATCTAGTTGCGAGCATGAAAACTTACGCCTCCATTTGCGCAAGAATCCTATTGGAGAGAAAGCAAATAAATCGCACATGACCACTGAACCAATCATTAATAATAGCATGGTAATTAAACTTCAACACTTCACTAAATTCACTGGATTTTAATATCATTTCAACAAGGTCATTGTTGATATCATGATACAGTTTTGGAGTTTCAGCTAAATGTTCGTCACAATCTAATCAAATCTTTCTACTATCATTATGACTCTATCCTAATCACCGAGAGGATATGAAAATAAAAGGACCAAATATCTACAGTAATTTTGCAACAGAGATCACAATGAAACAAAATAAACGAGAAGGATTTTGCTGACAACATTTACAATTGAGCGACCACATTGATACTGCATTGGACTTAGCTCGAACCCATATGCATTCCACAGCAACAACAATGTTAAAAACACACATAACCAAAAACCCAGAAAGCAGAAATGCAAAATTCGGCTAACATGAACAGTAAAAGACACAAAAATTAAACGTGATGAGCATTAAGAAGTGAATATCACTAATTTACGTCAGTTTAAACGTACTGGGCTCTGTTTGGGAAGCAGAGAGTGCAGCTTGGGCAATGAAGTGTTAAAGAGCCGGACCATCTTTCTTATTGGAAAAAGAATGGTCAAATTGAGAAAAGTTTCTTGAAACATTGAGAGAAAAACTGATTTCTTTGAGAGGCAGTTTCTTGAAATGGCGGTCGCAACAAGAATCAAAACAGGAAGGAAATGGGTTCTTGGAGAGAAATCTAATGCCGTAGAAGAAGCATCGAGTTTAAAGAGAGCAGTGAGGTTGGGATAGGATTGCTGAGAGAGATGAAGGGAGTGAAGACGCCATTGAAGAAAATTGAAAAAGACACTCTCAGAGGTTAGAGGAGGGCCGGAACTTCATTTTTGTATCGTATTCTTGTGTTCGCAGAATTCTTTGGACAGCCAAGCTAGGGAAGATGGCAGAATAAGTAGCAGCAGCGGCGGGTGTGGTGGCGAGTCCAACAAAACTGTACACTCTTTGGAACAAAACTGCGAGGCCAACCTCTGACGGTGCTGGTGGAAAGGGGTTTCCTCAGGGGTCAAAGGGTGGCTAGCCAACTTCTCAGCGAGCAGCTAGGCAATCCCGATGGAAGCATCGGTGGATCTAAGATGTGGGACCCAGAAAGAGGAGCCAGGGAGAAAAGGGAGCCAATCAGGAGCGGTACGACGGACGATGAGCCGATGGATAACATCCACGAGTTGATGTTGAAGGTCGGTGGTGGAGGAAGAATCGTCAGATACGTCAGGGTGCTTAGGGTGAGAGGGTATGGTTAGTGATTTTGATTATGTCTTTTTAGGGGTAATTTTGTCTTTGACTTATTATTTTATTGTTATATTCATACATGGCAACTGACAATGCATTAAGTGGATCAGAAAAAGTCCAATCATCACTCTAGCAAGTGAATCCGACTATATGCACTAAATTAATAAAAAAAATTTAAAGTTAAAATACTAAAATAATAAAAAAAAAAATTGAGATACTAAAATAATAAAATTTAAAAAATTGAGATACTAAAAATGTAATTTTTTCTTTTAAAAATAATGACAATGTTATTTATCTATAAAAATCTGATATTAACTTATTATAGTTATCATTTATTATAATTTTGATAAAATTTTTTATTTAAATAATTATATAATATTTTTTTAATATTTTTTATAATTAATTTTTCTCAATTCAATAACTAATTTTATATAAAAAATATTAATTAATCATAAGATAATAAAAATTATTACTTATTTTTTAATAAAAAAAATTAAAAATAATAAAAGTTATATTTTATTTATATAACAATTTAAATATTACAATCCATTAAACTTATAATTTATTATAATTTTAGTAAAATTTTTTATTTGAATATGATGCTTTATTTCTTCAATATTTTTAATATTAACACTTTTACTTGAGTAAAATTAATTTAATATAATTTTTTAAGTTCAATTAATAATTAAATGATAAATATTAATTAATTTAATTTTAACTCTTTTTTGTTAAATTTCTTAAACATACTTTCTATTAATTTATTAAGTCAAAAATTTGAGAAGTGTTTCTTTTCATAATTCAAGATTAACTCCTAAAATCTAGGGGTGAGCATCAGTCGATTTCAGTTCAAACCGACAACCGAAAATATTTAAAACTTCAAACCAAAACCAAACCGAATATATATTAAAACTGAATCGAGTCAAACCGATTTGGTTCGGTTCAGTCTGATAACTGAATTATCAATTTTATTTTTTAAAATAATTTCTAAAATTTTTATTTATCCATTTAATTTTTTTTGTAAAATTTATTCATTAATAATATAACTATAAATATTTTTTTTCTTATAATCTTAATATTTACACATATTTTTCTAAATTAATATATTTTATATAATATTTTATTATATATATAAATATTTCAGTTTTTAGTCAGTTTCGATCGGTTAGATTCTAAAACCGAACCAAAAATTAATAATCGTATTTACCCACTAAATGAACTGAAGCAAACCAAAATTTCCTCACCAACCGAACTGTTTTGAGTAAACAGTTCGGTTCGGTTTAGTTCGGACACTTTGGTTCGGTTGGTTCTTGCATACCCCTACTAAAATCTTTTGTGTTGAGTTATTAAAATTCACAATATTTTTCTATAAAAAAATTCATTTTTATTAAAATACAAATGTTTTATTTAATATAAAATCCTCTAATTTAATTACATTTAAAACATTACTCTTGAATTTCATAAAAAAAATAATGTCTTTTATTTTAACCGAAACATTTTATTATTCAAATAAAAACACTTTTTTTTTAACTTAAAAATAAAAATATGTAAATTTTCACCCATTTTCTATATTTATTTTATTTTATTTATTCAATAATTATTATTAGTATTCATATTAAAAATAATATGTACACTCAATAAAAAAATAATAAGTACACTCAATAAAAAAATAATAAGTTTTTAATTTTATATTGATTATTTTGTAGTTTTTATTTTTATAATTATTTAATTATTTATTTTAAAATATGTGTATTAGTTGCAGTCCGCGCAAAGTACGAATTTATGATTAGTTAGCTTTAATTATTTTATAATGTTTTTTAAAAATAAAATTTTAAATTTAAATTTTATGTAAAAAATAAATGTTAAAAAGAATTTTATTTTTATATTTTTAAAATAATTAAAATTTACATGGTTAAACACTTCAATTTAGAAAGTAGAAACTTCAATTAAAAGTTATTTTTCTATATTTGTGTTTCTATTTTTTGTGTTCCCATATTTATATCCATGCTATTTAGCTATCCAATGTGGAAAATACCATAAAAAAATTTATTTTATATAATAAAAATATCTTTATAAATTTTATATGTATTTTTTCTCTAGATAATAATTTATATGGTTTTAAGAAGCTATAACTATTTAAAGTTTATTAGATTCTAACTTACCGAGTTGAATTTGAATAGAACAATAAAAATAACAAGGTTTTTTAATAACTAATTTAACTAATTAAAGGTGACCGACACCCTTTAAACAAGAATAACTCTTTTTTACCGATTCTAATAATTACGTGTTACATTTATAAATTTCTAATTCTTGATATGAATTATCATAATTATAATTCATTTACAATTTTTTTTTTTTTGAAAAAGGAAGATAGATTAAATGAGCAGCCTTTGCACAAAGATGTGCTGCTTCATTCGCTGATACATTCATTTTGCTAAAACCAACCAAGGCAATTTCAATTTGGCTCCTCCTTGGTTTTTTTTTCCTCCTCCCCCACTCTACTTCTACATCAGCAAAGATCAACGATCTTTGGTTAATGGCCGGGTCGTACAGTACAGAGCTGTGAGTGAGGCTACAAGGTAAAAACTAGTGGTGGGTTGTCTACAAATTCCGGGAGAACAAGTACTAAAGCGCCTGGAAAATTTTCTGGGGTTCAGCAGATTCTGAAATGCTCGACTGTATTATCTCATTTGCTGTTGACAGGATTGGAGATTTTCTCATAGATGAAACCAAGTCCGTTTCCGGAGTCACTGACAAAGTTAAAGATTTACAAGATGAGTTAAAATGGATGCAGTGCTACTTAAAGGATGCAGAAGCAAGAGAAGAAACTGATGAAAAGATTCGCAGATGCATTTCAGATATTAAAAGTCTTGCATTTGACGTAGAGGATTGTATCGAGAGTTTCTCGCTAAAAGAATCGCTGAGAAGGCAGGAGGGAAATGGTGTCAGTTTATCCAGCATAAACCCCATAAAGGTGCGCAAGTTTTGTTTCAAAAGTTGAGGCGATTCAGGTCAGGATTTCCAGTTTGATGAAGAAACTAGAAGAGTATGGTGTTAGGAAAAGCTCGAAGTCGAACACTTCCTGCAACAAGAAGGGAAGACAGTTACGAAGGACTTACTCGCATGTTATAGAACCAAATGTTGTTGGATTAGAGGAAGACACAGAGAAGTTAGTGGCAAAGCTGTTGGATGAAGACGGCCGTTGTCGGGTTGTCTCGATATGGGTGGTCTTGGGAAGACCACTCTTGCCAATAAAGTTTATCACCATTCCCAAGTCAAGAGTCATTTCAGTTGCTTTGTTTGGGTGTATGTATCTCAAGAATGGAAAACAAGAGATATATGGGAAAGAATTCTGTTCAGGATCATTTCGAACAAGAAGCGAAATGAGATTTCGAAACTAGATGATGATGAGATTGCTAAAATGCTTTATCAAATACAGCAAACGAATAAATGTTTGATTGTACTTGATGACATTTGGTGTGTTGATGCTTGGAAAAGTCTTAGTGCTGGATTTCCACTTCAGGATTCAGGTAGCAAGATACTATTAACCACTCGTGTCAAAGAGGTGGCCGCTTGTGTAGATCCCAGAGGCTTCGTTCATGAACCCAGGTGTCTCAGCTTCAAAGAGAGTTGGGAATTGTTTGTTAAGATAGTCTCCAGGAAAGATCAAACAGGTAACATATCATTAATTGTACTTTGCTTCTTATATTAATAGCCTACACATATCAACGTCCTGTTTCCTTGGGCTTTTTGCCAATTTATGGACAAAAAAAAACTATAAATATTCTCAAATTGTGGTTGTTTTGAAAAAATTTCAAATTTATGGTGATGAAAACAAATTCCATTTTTAAGGTGATTTTTATCTATCTGGCAATAGGGTTAGAACTCCGTTAGTGGAATTGACGAGCTGGTCAATTCCGCCAGTAATTGATAGAAAATTTTTTGTTGATTTTTTTACAAAGGTATGATTAGTTTTTATTTTTTTCTGTCATTTCATTGGCGCTATATATAATTTTTTCTATTAATTAAATCATTCACAATAGTGGAAATGACATTTTTTTTCTTGGTTTATATAGAAAAAAATGGCAATGATTATAAAATAAAAAAATTGGCAATGATTGTTAATATATATAATAACAATATTAAAGAAGTAAATAGTTTAAATATTGAAAATAATTTATTTTATACTATTATTATTAATGAAATTGTATTTAATTAAAATAATTTAATAATAATATTAATATTTTTTTATTATTAGTATTATCACCAATTTAATAATTTAATAATATTATTTTTAATGATAATAATAATAATAATAATAATAATAATAAATTTGTAAGGTTCGTTTTGTTGTCGTATGCTTTTCAAGTCGCCCACCAATATATATATATATTTTTTAATCATGTGGCTAAGAATCATGCAGTCCTTCTTTGCCTCGTACTGTATAGTGACAGAAATTGTGCCTGCCGTTCTCTTTAAAGTTAAATGTGCAATGGTGTGTATGTGTTGGTGTAAATTTCATAAATGACCACTAAATTTTGTGTTCGATTATAATTTAATTATAAAATTTTAATTTATATTTTATTAATTATTAAATTTATATTTAAGTTTTATGAATAATTTTTATAATTTTTTTTTCACAATAAATGATCTAATATTTTTATTATAGTTCAAAATGTGAAGATAATATATAAATAAGTCTATATTTTTTATGTTCATATAAAATTTAATGAAATAACTAAAAATTATATTAAAGTACGAATACATTTTTCCTAAAATAATATAAAAACATTATTTGATTAGAGAATTAACCAAAAATCAATATTTATCTTCATTTATAATTTTTTTATAATAAACTATAAATTAATAAAATATTTGCATAATATTATTATATTTAAATATTGAATATTATTTTAATTTTTATATATAATATTTAAATTTTTTACATATATGAACTATACATTAAGAATAAAATATTTGCATAATATTAATACATTTAAATAATTTATTACTATAATTTGAGAATGATATATGGACTTATTTGTATACTACTGTGAAATTTTGGACTAAAATAGTAATAGTAGATTGTCTATGTACCAAACAATCTTATATGGACTATAGAAGAAATCTAAAAAGAACTTTGGTAATTAAAAAATATAAATTAAAGTATTTGTAACTAAATTGTAATTACGTACAAAGTTTAGTGACCATTTATATGATTTATCCGTTTGTATTGCTTAATTGGAAGTTATACGTATGACAAGGCATTGGCATCCACTTTTAATTTGATTCAAATAAATGCAGAGAGCAACTCCGTCATTCACACAGGCAGAGTTCCTTTCTTCTTTTTTTTAACAAATATCAAGTCCGCTAGTCAAACTGACGGACTTCTTACAATTTTTGTGCATCTTGTGAGGTGTCAGCATGAACAGTATGAAGCAGAGTTTTGGCAGAAATATGCCAATCAGTTTGATAGAGTTGTAATTTTTTTTATTTAAACTAATAAAGTCTGCCAGTCAAACTGGCAGACTTCTTACAAGTTGCAGAGCTAACAGAACTCTGCCATCTTAATTGACGGAGTTAAATTCATTTTATTTCTTAAAAAAATAATTACGCCAAATTGATTAGTAGAAATGCTTTATCGTTTAGCATTTCCACCACTGACAGTGGCGAAATAGGTTTGGCTTTTTTATTTAATTATTTTTTTACCCCAAATTGGAAATTACTTTTAAAACTACCCTAAATTGGGAATTTTTTTTACACTAAATTGGTAAAAAGCTATGTTTCCTTATTTATAGAGTGCTAGTGAGGGAATGGTTTAGTGGCCAATTCTCTCCAAAAATATTATGAGACCTACAGTTTGAATCCTACTGGTATCGATAATAAGACAGAGTTGCCCCTACGTACTGTGCATTCCATTAGTAGAAAACATTCAAATGTAAAATTTGGATTTTGTTGTTTTGCAAACTTCAGGACTGATATTTACATGGAAAAGCTAGCGAGGGAAATGGTAGGACACTGTAAGGGACTACCACTGGCCATAATTGTGCTTGGAGGTCTTTTGTCCTCTAAATATTCATTAAGCGAATGGGACATGGTAAATGAAAATGTCAAATCATATTTCAGAGGCAGAAACAATGGAGATGGTGATGAACAATTTGGAGTTCAGTCTGTGTTGGCTTTAAGTTATGATCAATTGCCACGCTACCTAAAGCCATGCTTTCTTTATTTAGGCATTTTTCCTGAAGATTATATGATATCTGTTGAAAGATTGATCAAATTATGGGTTGCTGAAGGCATCATACCACCAGAAGAAGAAGAGGATGAAGAAATCTTAGAGGATGTTGCGTATCGCTACTTGGTTGAGCTGGTGGCGAAGTACTTGGTGCAAGTTGAAGAAAGGGATTTGATGGGAAGGATTAAATCTTGCCACTTTCATGATCTGATGCGAGATTTCTGCTTGTTGAGAGCTGAAAGGGATGAAATGTTCAAAATTGTACATCTCAACGACGGGAATATCAGGTTGGATTCTTTTTCTTCATCCATGGCAACAAAAGCAGCAGCTCTTACAGGTAACAATATTCGCAGGCTCTCTGTTCATTTGAACAATTTTAGAGGTCGCGCCCCTTTGAATGGCAAGGAATATCCACCATATAGGTCTGTAATAGGCTTCTCCTTAGATGGGCATAGTGGTATAGGAAATGAACTCATAGAATTAATTGTTAACAATTTCACGCTCCTGAGAGTCATGGATCTTGAAGAAGTTGAGGGTTTTGCAATACCAGCAAAAATAGGAAATCTTATCCACTTAAGACATCTGAATTTACATTCTGCTTATATTGGGAAACTTCCCAAGTCTGTAGGCAACTGGAAATGCTTGCTAACTCTTAATTTAAATCCTAACAACTCAGCAGATGAAATACCTGATGTTATTTGGAAGTTGGAAAGGTTGAGGCATCTTTATCTTCCAAGAACATGTGGCAGGAAGACTAGGAAGTTGACATTTGCTAATCTAAAGAACCTGCAAACCCTGGTGAACTTTCCTTCATCTGTTGCTGATATGAAGGATCTCCTGACATTGATCAATATTCGGAAAGTGATCATAAGAATAGATGATAATGAGACCCAGTTCAAAGAGTTAATGAAAATCTTGAAAACTCGAAGCAGGTTCAACCACCTTCGATTCTTGTCAATAAATTCATACCTGTATGTAGAGTCTGATGACGAAGATGCAGGAGGACAGTTTCAGAGTGAAGAAGCAGAAGAAGAAGAAAAAAAAAAGAGGATGAAGGGAAAATCGACAGAGATGATGATTCAGGACTGAATGAAGAGTTGTTAGAAAGCCTGTCTGAGAGCGAATTTGTCGAGCAATATGAGAGCGAATTTGTCGAGCAATATGAGAGTGAATTTGTCGAGCAATATGAGAGTGAAGAAGATGTAATGGGGCACTTCAGGACGTACACCATGAAAGAAGATTCCATATTCGGGATGAATGATGTACAGGAAGTCATTTCATGCTGTCCTTAACTTTATGTCCTGACAAGGAATGATAAAATTATGTACCAGAAGCTCCAGCATTCCATTTCATCTTCTTCGATATAACTTGGGAGAAGATAGCAAGCTTAATGATGATATGCCCTTCTTCAAATCCAAGTTTTTCTCCTGGAAGGGAATGGTTTGCTCTAATAAAGGCCTCAGCAAGTAGTCTCTTCTATCTCAATGTTTCAGATATCGTACTTCATATTGATAGATGTCTTTGGTCAGTCCAACAACTAGTGGACATGAGTTTGTTATTTGCTGATCTTGATTTTAATGTACTGTTTGTTGTCTGCTTTACCTGTCATTAGTGTGGGCTTCGAGGACAAAAGGAGAAGAGAAAATAAAAATGTCAATTTGCATAGATCAACAATTGCTAGTATCTTAATGAACATATGTATATTCTCTGGGTGCCTTAGTTCAGTGATAAAGATGATGTCCTTAGTTCAGTGATGAAGATGATGTCCTTAGACGAAATGTATCATTTCAGATCTCAATAACACATTCATTTTTTGGAGATGAAATCAGAAGGAGATGAATTAAAATACCGAATCATATTACCGTATATTCGTTGCATTTGATAAATCTTCTCCCTGGATTGACATCAGTCCCAAACGTCCTCAATGAGACCATCTCCTCATCATAAATGAAAATGGGTACACCAGCATGATGGGATGCTGCTGCCAAAAATGCCTATCAGAACTTTTGTCTCTGTATTTCAGCAGAAAAGCACCTTTTATGAGTGCTTCTTTATGAAATAACAGAATCATCCATTTCTCAAGGAGCATGAGTGCATATAAATGAAAAAGAAAGGCCGTCAGAGCTACTGACTTCCAACATTCAACTGAAATTATGGACAATCATCCCGCAGTTTCTGGCAAGCTTCATCTATGCCTCACGCCTGAATAATAAACTTGAGACTAGAAGTGCTAGATGGGATGGAAAGACCAGAAACATGAAAAGCTTCAACATAAGCTACTCCAAAGTACTCTCAATACCCCTTCCCCTCTTCAATCAGATTTTCCTGCAGCAATTTTAGCTGGTTTTTCGAAGTACATATTGTTCTTAGAGAATCGAAAATTGCTTCCATCTTTCAACTTCCAACGAGGGCAAACTGACCAAAGAATGAGAGAAATAAACAAAAATATCAATCAAATACCATTGCGAATAGTTGTAAGCATTAGGAGTATGGCCACCCTGAACCCACTTATCATCACCATTGCCACCTTGCATATCAATATCTACAAGCAAATCAAAATTTTATAGTTTTGTATGTATTTTTTTTTTTTTAGAATTTCTCATAATTTATACTACTGCCACCTCCGGGGGGAAATTGTAATGCCCCTTAATCGTCATAAAGTGAATTTTTTTTTTCATATATATGTATAAATTTTTCAATTTGAGAAAAAAAAAATAAACTTTTAATTCTGGTTCCACCATTGGTTAAGATTTATATTTTTTAAAAAATATTTAGTAAATAACGGAGTGCACAATAGGAGGCAATCCTCCCCTTTAAACCCTGCACCTCAAGATGTCCTTGGAGAGAAGAGTTACTAAACTTAACTACTTTCTCACTAGTGTGTTATATAGTATTTAAGTGACAACATTTATTATAGCCAGTAATATTTCTATCTTTTAGTATTCAAAAGTTAACGTTTTAATATCATTTAATAAAGGAAAAAAAAAGCATGTTTATAATAATTTTAACATTAATAGAGTGAAAGGAAAAAATTGTAATAAAATATCTTTTTATATTTTCACTTGACAGAAAAGATTCTAAACGCTACAGTTACAAACAATAATACTGAACTTTTTATCAATTTATGGCAAAATTTTAAAAATTTTATCATAGTGAAAAAATTAAAAAGAAAAAAGAAAAACCAGTTTGTCAATCACTAGGAAAAGGACAAAATTCGTCTGTCAAAATAAAGCGGACTTAATTTTAAAAAGTCCGCCACTCTTAATAAAACAACAAATCAAGAAAATTGGCCCATGAAAAGTATATATAAAAATTAGTATTTTTATGTTATTATTATGTTTTATAAATATAACATAAAATGTAGATTTTATAATAATTTTTAATGTAATATAATCTATTTTTGCATGTAGTTTATTATTTTTACTTGTATATTTATATTTTTATTAATTTTTAATAATAATAATAATAATAATTTAATATTTTTTTGAATTAATAATAATATAATTAAACCATTCCAAAATATTTTATTCTTGATATCCAACTCAAATACTCAAATACCTCGAACTCGGAATGTTCTCAATTTGAAAAAAATAAAAGCAAAAAACTGCATGCAAATCCATACAGCTTGCATGAAATGGACATGACCATGGTCACATTTCAAAAATAATATTGTATTTTTTATATATTTATTATTAAATATTAATTTCATTTTTATAATAATCAAATAGTTATAATTTTTTTAATAATATAAATTTTAAATGAGTTATTCACCGTTAAATTTTAAGTTTAATAATAATAATAATAATTTTAAAATAACACTATATTATTATTATTGTTATTATTTATTATTTAAAATTATTAAAATTAACATAATAATAATAATAATTATTATTATTGTTATTATTATTTTATTAAATTTAAAATTTAACTTTAATATTTATATTATTATTAAAAAAATTATTGTGACTATTCTACTATTATAAAAATAAAATTAATATTTAATAAAAATTAAAAAATTTTAAAAAAATCTTATAATGCAAATAATGTGGGCCTCATTTGGAAAAAAAATTGTCACACTTAATTTATTTTTATTTTCTAGTTTTATTTTTTTACTATGTAATTATCAATAAATTTCTCTCTAATTAAAATTATTTATTATTATTATTATTATTATCATTATTATTCGATCATTAAGATTATTTATATTATACATAAATTTAATGAATTAACAAAATTATTATTTTATATATAATTTAATTTTACTCCAATTGATATTACAATATAATAATGAATGTTATAAATTTTTAAAATATTTAATTATTTAATTTTTTTAATATTTAAATCTTTATTTATTTACTATATAATACTTTCTTTTAAAAAAAAAAAACACCTAGGCATTCTGCCATTAAAAGTGGCGGAATGCCTAACAATAAGTAATAATATATACACTTCGCCACTTCAAGTGTCGAACCGTATAAAAAAAAACTTCACAATTCACCATTTCAATTGGCGGATTGAAAAGTTTGCCAGTTTAAATAGCGAAAACTATCAGACTTGGCCAACTCAGCAAAAAAAATCACAATTTGGTAATTTTTTTTATTTTTACCACAAAAAAGAAAATTTTTTACAAAATACTATAAATTGGTAAAATATTTTAAGTTTTTTTATAAACTGGAAAAAAGCCCCAATAATACTATTGTTAAGTTAAAGTTAAAATAGTGAGAAGCTGATTAAAATTAAATTAATTTTTTTAATTTTAAAAAAGAAAAATAACAAGTTGTAATAAATTTTAAGTCAAATTTAAGTTTGAATATTTTAAAATTTGTATATTTTTTATTTAATAATTTTATATAATGAATCAACTTAAATTTCATTTGAGTATAAAAATTATTTAATAAAGTGAAAATTTAACTTTAAAGAAAAGAAACTTGATTGAACTTGAATTGAATTTCAAATTATAAATTTGAAAATTGAATCAAATCTAAATTTGACAGTGTGATAAACTCTATAGAGGAGATGGTGTAATAAATTATACAATAAGGCCAGGCAGTCCAAACTAATTTTATAAATTAACTGCCACAGAATTTAGATATGATGAGAAGTAAGTATTAGACTTGTTCCTTTCTAATTAAATAATTTGTTAATGAAATATAACACTTAAATATTTAATAGGGATATTAGTGAAAAAAAATCCAAATATGTGTGACTTTTTACATTTTAATCCCAAATCCTTAATTTTGACAATAATGTTCCAATTTTAAAAATTATTTACAATGTTAGTGAGTTAATTATTTTGGTCAAAATTTATTTAAAAAATACTAAGCTGACAAGGAGGCATCACGCCAACAACCCAAAAATTGTTTTTGAATTGAAAGATTTTTTTTTCCCTTCCTATTGCAACCCAACAACAACCACTATTCTCTCCACCCTTCCTCCAACTCAAAACCACCAAAATGGTGGTTAGGTAATCTCCAACCCAAAATACTAAAATAGTATAAAATTTGGCACTATTTTGATGTATCTACATTAATTTGATCACCAACTCATAATATCATTTTTCACACCAAAAAAAAATATTTTGTGTATGCTTTTATAACTCTTAATTTTATTATTATCTTTACAAATTATAGCCATACTTTTTATTTTGTATATATTCATCCAATTTAAATATTATTAATATTTATTTATAAATAAAATATAATAAAATATTATTATAATTATATTGATAAAAATATAATTAAATTGTGAATTATCTTAATTCAATTTTTATATAAGTGAAACTAAAATTTAGTAAAAATAATAGTAAAATAAATATTAGATTTAATAATAAATAATATAAAATATCACAATTTATTTAATTAAAACATATAAAATGTCACAATTAATAATATATATAATTAATATAAATAATCATATTAATTTTGAAAATATAATTAATAATACATTCAAATAATTTTATATTCTTTAAATAAAAAATAAAAATCATGAAAAAGAAAATAAAATAATGTAAAATTGAAATTTGTCTAAAATATTACAAATGTAAAAATATATAATTTATTTTGTAATTAAAAAAAAGTTAACAGTGTCATAGTAAATTTGCTATGGCACTATTTACCACGAGCAAATTGATGTTTGCTTTGGCATGGGATTGGAGCTCATCCCATGCCAAAACACATCCTATTTTGCTGATTTTGTGTGGTGTTAGAGTTGATCTTAGTGGTCGTGGTGGTGGTGCTTGGGTAGCAGGTAGAGGGAAAAAGAAAAAATGTTTCGTTCTTGCAATAATACGACAAGAAAAACAATTTTTAATGATGAAGAAATGGAGTCTACTCTTTGGGTTGCTGGCTCCTTGTGCACTCAGCTTTTTTAAGATCAATTTTGCCCAAAGTCCTTAATGTGGTAACATAGCAAATAATTTTTGAAATTGAGATCTTATTTTAAAAATTAAAATTTTGAAATTAAACTGTAAAAAATCGCAAGTGTTTAGATTTTTTTTTTACCAACAGATCTATCTAATAAGGGGCTTTTTGACAATTTATGGTAAAAATTGAAACATTTTACTAATTTATGGTATTTTATAGAATTTTTTTTTGGTAAAAATAAAAAAATTACCAAATTATGGTGTTTTTTTTGCTGAGTCAGCCAAGGCTAATGATTTCCGCCATTTAAAGTTTATAGGACAAACCCATTAACTAGGCCCTCAATTTATCGGGTTTTCCACAATTGGCCCCTATTCTTCTATTTTGAAGAATTGAATCTCTCAACTTTTATTTTTCTTTAATTTTATCCTTTTTTGACGGAGATTTCAAAATTCAAAATTAGTCCATCATTCATTGGCCACTGCGACTACAATTGCCCACCTCACCTCGATGACGTGGACTCCTTAAGCTGTAGATTATGTTGGATATTTAAAGGAAGAGATGGGAATGGATTAGGGTTTTAAAGCTCTCAACCTCACTCACAGAAACCTCACTCAAAGTATTCTACTTACCGACAGAATAAAGGGTGGAAACGAAGAGGATTATGATGGTGTTCCTGATATGCAGCATGATGTGAAGTGTTTTTGTGGTAATCAAGCTCGACTGATGGTTTCGTGGATAGATAGAAACCCAGGAAGAAGATTATTCCATTGTCCTGCGAATAAGGTTTGTACAGTGCATAAAATAATTCATTTTTTTATGCAATTGTAACTAGTATGTGCTAAAAATGCTTCGAAATGGTTATATTTAGTGAATTTTTTGAGTAAACTGATTATGCATGTGTTTAATAATTTTGAAATGCTCAAATTTAATTTACTTGATTGCAATATTGTGTCTCTGAAGCATTGGTCAAATATACCGTTAGTTTGATTCTGATTTAATGTGTTTGATTTTGATTTAATGTGTTTGTTATTTTATTAAGTTGATTTGTTTGAACATCGTGTGTTAGGGCAAGCAGTGTAGATTCTGGAAATGGCATGATGAGAAATATGCTGAGCATATATGTCAAATGCTTATTAATCTGAAGAGGTAGATAATGGAGTTAAGTGTCGAGGCGTTTCGTTTGAATTAGCTGAATGAAAGATTGAGTGCTACTGACTTATTGAATATGGAGGGTGATATAGCATCCATGAGAAAGCAATTACAGACTTTGGCAGAAGTTAAGAAAATTTTTAAAAAGACAAATAAAATTAAGGAACTTTTGCAGGGGCTTCTTGCAGTTGTTGTTGTTGTAATAGTGTACTTGATTACATTGGATAAGTAAACATTTGATATATGTAATAAAAGTTTTGTGTTGTTTAGGCATATGTAATGTACTTATTATTAATGCTAATGCTAGCATTAGAACACACACTTGTTAATGATAGCTTTATAATTTAGTATGTAAATGACATTATAGTTCAATTCCTGTAGGAGTTGGATTGTTGTTAATTAGTAATATAATGTGTTTATGTATTAAAAGATTGCATAGCTATTATTAGTTGATGTTATATCTCACATTATATTACATGTGATATAGGTCAGATTGCAAAAGGAGTCATAATAGAGCTGTCAACCACATAATCTGAGATTAATTGATATAATTCATATATTAACATCCATAGAGGAGTATTCCAAAATACACCAACAATATACTAGTCCTAAGACTGGTTATACTACATAATCCCATACCCATCAAAAGCAAAATAACACACTACATAATCTGAGTTCACATTGTTAACCATAATTAAAAGATACATAATAGTAATTATAATCCCCAAATATCTTATTTTTTTCAAAACAAACATTTCAATTATTTCTTCTTGCATGCTCTATAGGCTTGGTGTTCCTCTCTGCTTGAAGCTAATTAGGAGTAATGGTTGCTTTCCCTTTTCATTGGAGGCCCCTCCGCTTAAAGCCTAGCTCAAACATTTCACTTGATCTCTTAGGTGGTTGGGAGCTGCTACCAGATGTTGATGACAATTTGGTAACCTCACCAGTTGGTTGAGACATGCTCTTATAACCTCCATGAATTGGACGTGAAGAGGTTGTATTACAAAGAAAACAAAAAAATATAACAGTCAATCCCAATGAAACAAATATATATTCCAGTCATCAATCCCAAGCAAACAAAACTAAATAATTTTGTACTTGCTTCCTATTTCCAAATATACCAGTCAATCCTAATTAAACAAAAAAAAAGTACTCACATTTTAAGTTGTTGTGCTGTTTCCAAGTTAATAAAATATCCATATCCTTCATTTCTTTTACTCACATTTGATCATTGAGCAGATGCTTTTCCTGGAACAATTAATGAAGGCTTGATCAGTTGAGGTTTCCTTGAGTTTACAAAAGCTGAAAAATCAACTCTACTCTTGTCAGTATACTCCCCGAGTGCCCTTGCACTTGCCTCTTGGTTCTTCTTAAACTCTTTAACACTTGCTTCTTGGTGCCTTTGACATTCAATCTCATTAGCACTCATCTGAGGTACAAATTGACTGTGGCTTCCTTGCATGATTGAATCAATAGGGTTTGAACCATTTGCTGCAAAGCTTTTTTGTTTCTTACTAAATTGGCTTCAGAGCTCTTCAGTTGCACCTGCTTTTCTTTAACTTTGATGCGCCTGTTTTGCTCTTTTCCTTTTTTAGGACTCATAACTTATTTTGCTTGAAGTAGTCTATTGATTCCTTCAAATATGCTTAGTTAAATACACAAATAATTTTATTTTACAATAAAATAAATATGATTTAATAAAAATTTATACTTGGTCTGTAGTTTCTTATGGGAAACCTTTTCTATTGTGCCCTTTAAAGTTGCAGATAGTGCAAGTCATCAATCTTCCTCTCCTTGACAGTTTGCCTATCTTTGGCTGCTAATTCTTGTCTTTTCTCCTAGCTATTTTTGGCATGCCAGGCATTTTCCTTACTTGTGGTGGATGAATCACTTCTTTCCCAGTTTCAATCCATAGGCTTGAACCCTTTACTGGTTGAAAAAAATATTGATAAGCCTTCAAGTATGTTTCTTGTTTATACTAGTGGGAGATATATTTTTTAGGTTGTTTATTGGCACTATAAATTTTATAGATGGCATGATGGCAAGGTATGTTAGTAAGGTCCCACTCTCTACAAGTGCAACCCACTTGCTCTATGTTAACTATATGCCTCTCCTTAGGATCATATATAAAGGTCACCTCATACCCATTGTCCCCATTCCAAACCATTTACCAAAGGTGAGATTTTTCTTTATTTTTATCTAGTTTTTCCATTGCCCTCGGGGACACATCACTAATCCAATTCCTTCAAAACCTTCTCTTTTTAGGTTTTCGCTCCATGCATTGAATCCTAATATCTTCTAACATAGATACTATGGGTTTGCATGTCGCTTTAAGGACCCTTCCATTAAAGTTCTCTGCAAGGTTATTATCAACAACATCACATTTTAACTTCGTTTGAAAGTATGCCTTGCTCCAACTCTCCACAGGGTACTCAAGCACATCTTCAACAATCCCCTCACTAAGAGAATTTAGCTCCTCTAACTTTGATTTTAACTGCTGCACATATGTGGACTTGGCACAATCCCAAAAAGCAATCTTACTCTCCTCACCTTTTCATTTTTTTGACCAAGCTGCATATATATGTCATGCACACATCCTGTGCTCAACCTATGGAAGTATTTCTTTCATTACACTAGACAATCGCTGAATAAAAATAAAGCACCCCATGTATATGCAGCATTATCAAAACTAAAAATTTTAAATAACAAACTTAAATAAAATAGAAGTCAAACTAAAAATTATTAAAAAAAACTCAACTATAAAACATAAGTCAAACTGAAAAAAAGAAGTCAAATTGAAGAAATAGTAGTTACAAATAAGGCATTTTTAAAAAAGTATGTTCAAAATAAATAAGGCACTAGTCAAATATAAAGCATAATTTAAACTAAAAATTACCTTTTGCATGTCTGAAATTATTGTATAATTTTCTCCATCACCAAGTTCCAAGTCAAATTGAAGGCACTTAAGGAACTAACCCTGATTTTTCTTGTTCTCAATTGAGACAACACCCCATACAATAGGGAACATTGATTGTTCTCATCCCTTCTAATTGCACGTAACAATTGACCTTTACATATGCCTTTGAGAAAGCACCCATTGAGGCCAATAATGGGCCTACATCATTCTTTCCACCCCTTATTGCATGCAAAAAAAAAAAAAGCAAATATAGAATCTTTCAAAGACATAGTCTTCACTTGCATCATCTTTGTGTGACTTCACAAGGCATGTTGTACCTGGATTGCTACTTCTAATCTCCTCTACATAATTACGAAGTGATGCATACTCATCTCTATAGTTTCTAAGCATATCTTTAAGAATTCTATTCATGATATTTCAAGCAAGACTTATTCCTATCTTCAACTTTAAATCCACCTCAACCATTTTCTTGAAATCCTTTAACTTCATGTGTGGTAGATGAATTAATTTATGGTTGTAGAACTTTGCAAGGTACTTGCTGCTTGCCATTCTTGTCTTGTTCTCCCTGCTGCATTGGTGCTTTAGAAGGTATGTTTTAATAGTCCATGTATCATCATTATGCTCTTTGCTGACTAACAGAACCCATGGACAACCTTCTTTACACTTTGCTCTCACTCTAACCTTATCATTTTTCACTAAGTGAATCCTCAACCCCTTGAGGATTGCATACTTGGCAATGGCATCTCATAGTTGGTGAACAGATTTGAATATCATCCTTAAGCAAAACACAGGCATTAAAGCATCCTCATCAAACATGACCTTTGTACTACTCCTTCTTTGTGGTTCCTAATCTTCATCACTGTAATAACTGCCAATGTCTAAGTTGTTGTAGTACACAAAACCTGTTGAGTCATCATCAGCTTGTTTGTCTTGTATTCATGTTACTTCATCTTCAACCTCTATATTTTCATTGACAGTAACACCCTCTCCCTAATAGTGTCACAATGCTCAATTTCCTCACTATTCGGGTTTGCAGCATTATCTGAAGTTTTTGTTTGCTTTTTTTTTTTTAATGAAAATCCCTCACTTTTTTCCTAGACTCTTGAAGCTCATCATCCTCTTCATCAGATAGAAATCCAACATCCACATATAAGTTATCAAAGGTGATATGAGGCATTTCATTTCCCTCATCTCCACTTCCATCATTCAATTCATCCATATCTTAGTCCAAATCATTAATAGGTATGTCATACATCACTTCTTCACTTACTTGCACAAAGAGTTGGCTTCCTTTTGATTTATCTTCATGGTTCTTATCTTTATCACTTGCATGAGCAATGTAAAACTCTACTATATCCCCATTTTTCACTTTACTGCATATGTCTATTACACTTAGCATCCGAATCAACAACAATAAACCCACCTCCATCCTGTGGTTTATAATACAGAGTAATTATCTTATCATATGCCACATCCTCTTTTATATATGCCATTAAAGCTGGATAAGATATAAAATCTACATCTAGGGTTTCCTCCACCATCTTAACCTTACCACCTATATATGTAATTCCTTTTCGATTGACAAATTTACCCCGATAATGTACCAATAATGAAATAAGTACTGTTGAAATTTCTACCTGTAAACAACATTCTAGACCAAAATAAAGCTTTAATTTCACTTTCCAAAAAATGAAATAAAAAATGATAGCAACACATGCATAGTACTAAAATATTCAACACTTTGTGGGAAACAAACAAAACTTAGAATATATAATTACCCTTTACATGCACAAACAATAACAAAATATTCAGGGACCACAATGCATTATTGTACTATGATAAGCACAACACAATAGGACCACGATTCAACCAAACAAATTACTAACCTTTTAGTTTCTCCAGATAAAGCCAAAGTGGCAGCAAGGATTCTAATTTTTGCACTAATCGACCCCACAGACAAAAGTTATTATCGAGCTCGACCCTACCTCTTTCCTAAAACCCTAACTTTATCTTTCTTGCAGTAGACAACGTGCTATATTCTCCACAAGCTACAAAAAAGTACAAATCGCAGCATCTTTACAGTTCCCATTATAACTATTCAATAACAAAGTCGCTGCAAGTGAAGGACAGAAGCAGTTGTTGAAAACGTATTTTAGTGAAAGTGAAGATTCAATTTCCTTAGGGTTTTCTTAATGATTCAAAATGGCAGCGTCTTAGGAAGGTGTTGGTATCCTATAGCTTAAGGAGTCCATGTCATCGAGGTGAGGTGGACAATTGCAGACACGGTGGCCAATGGATGACAAACTGATTTTGAATTTTGAAATCTCTGTCAAAAAAGGATAAAATCAAAGAAAAATAAAAATTGAGGGACTCAATTCTTTAAAATAGAAGAATAGGGACCAACCGTGGAAAACCTGATAAGTTCAGGGACTAGTTAATGGGTTTGTCCAAGTTTATATGGCAGACTTAGTTCGAAAAATAAAGTTTATATGGCAAACTATTAAGTTTTTCTTTTTGTACACACTCTGCCACTTAGTGTTTATAAAGTGGCAAAATGCCTAAGTGTTTTTTTATTTTTAATTTTTAAAGTATTATATATTAAATAAAGAAAGAAAAATATTGTAAACACCCGAATTTATTTTGAAAATTTTAAAATATATTTTGAGACTTGCAGTGTTAATAAATATTTTATTAATACTGAGATTATTATTTTGTGAAATAAAATTTGAATAATTGGTGATGAAAATTATTTTAATTATTAGTTTATAAAAATGGGTTAATTTTATTTTAATAAAATTATTTTATTGTGTGTATTTTAAGATTTAGAGAGAGAAATTAATTTTTATGTAGTATTCTTCTATTATTATTATTGTTATTATTATTATTATTATTATCATTATTATTATTATTATTTTTAATAAAAAAAAGGACAGCAGGACAACGCAACAACTTTTTTATTTTAAAAAAAATACGCAACATTTTTTTTTATCTTTCTTCTTCTTCTTCTCCTTTTACCATTTTCCATCCGTCGCCGTTTCCAGCCACCTTAGCCGGCGAGGCTGGTCCCTTTTGAAAACTCATCCTCCGGGCTTGTCAAATCTTCAAACCGTTTTGAGTTTGGACTCTGATAACTACTCCGTTTATCAATAATTCGAATTTGAATATTTTGAGTTTTTTTGTTGATTTGAGCTTGAATTTGATTTTATTTGAGACAATTGCTTTAAGACTGATTGTTGTAGAGATTGTAAGCTATCAAAATATGATTTTTATTTATTTTTCTGAAAATTTTGAATTTTTCCTGGTTCGGGGTTACTGTTCACGGCACTGTTTCAGACAGTCCCGGGTCGGAAAAATTTTATATTTTTAATAAATTCTTTGTTATATTTTGAACAAGCTTTGTGAAGAAAGTTTATTAGAATTATGTCTAGAATGTTTATTATGAATTTTTGAAGGTTTATGTAAAAAAATGAATTTTTGAAAAAATTAGTATAAATGAGTAATTTTTATATTTTAGTTGAGATTATTGTTAATTATTATGTTTTGGACCATTTTTGAATAATGAATAGTATTAAAATAATTTTTATGAATTATTTCCTATTTTTAGTTAATTATTAGTAATTTTAGAAAAATATATGAATAATAAGTTTAATTATTATTTTAAGCTTAATTGAGTTATTTGAAAATTTTATAATATATATAAGTAATTTAAATGATTATTTGCAATAAATGTTAATTTAATTATAAGGTTTGAATTATATATATTTATTAATGAAAATTTAAATATAAGCTAGAATTTTACTATTTATTTGAAAATAAATATATTTTATAATTTATAGTGGAAATAATTTGAATTGTGATATTTAAATGAGATTTTTATGATTTATTGAAAAATTTTATTATTTTATTAATTATTGTGAAATTGGTTCTCGGTTGGGCATTTGGCATAGTTCGGGGGCCTAACCTGAGATTTGGTGATTTAAAAATATTCTAAGTGTGTTTTCTTGCAGGGTTAACTCTACTTTTAGTGGAGGATTGTCCGTGTTACAAGGAAAACTCTGCCGAATTTTTTGTAAATTTCTTACAAAGCGTGACATCGACCTGTGTCATAATTCTGAGTCTAGTTAGCATTGTGTCTTAGATCGAGTCAGTTTTGTCATTCCTTCATTTCATGAATTCATTTAATTATTTTACAAGCATATTTTAAATAAATATTATTTATTTTAGAGAACTCCAAGGCACGAGTAGTAACACCAGGGCAGCAGAGAACGCGTCGCCCGACACGCTCCACCTGTGAGTTGATTTTATAAGATGTGTGTTGTGTGCGTTTAAATGAAATTTTTTAGTAATTAAAAATATCGCATGTTTAGAAAGATATGATTATTTATTTATTTTTTTATGAATTAATTATTTACTTGATTTAAATATTTATAATCCAAATTTGATTTAGAGATCATGGTAGAACGTGCTACTTAATGGGTATCATTAGGACCACATGCGCATGGATAATATCTAGTATATGATATATATGTATATGATTGAGCTCGGTTGATACATTGCTCTCGGGCCGATAAATGATGTGAAAAATGGATGTAACTCGGTTGATGCATTGCTCTCGGGACATCCAATATGGAATAAGTGAAATGATTGTGGCAGTAATTCGGTTGATGCTTTGCTCTCGGGACGACAGTCACTTGGATTAAGAGAGCCGAAAGGCTATTAGAATAATGGTTTAGGGTTCTACCAGTTTTCCACCAAAATAATTATTTTAAATGTTTTATAAAAGATTTCATATTAAATTGATTTAAGAAATTTTAAAGAGACTCGATATAATATTATCGTGAAAAGTAAATGATTTTAATAATTATAATTATTTTATTCTATTTTATTTTAGAAAGAATTTTAATAAATGGTTTTTAAAATCAACATGCATTTTATAAAATTAATTCTCTCAGTGAGGTCTGATTCCCTTCAATTTATTTTTTTCAGGACCTCACAGTTAGTCTACTATTATTCATTCTTTGCACTGAGTTCATTCTTCATTGGCAGCTTTGTGTATGTTAATTTAAATTGTGTACTGTGTAATTAAATTATACACACCGCAGTAGTTAAATTTCAGATTTGTATTATTAGTATTCTGTATTTATATTTGAATATTGTATCTGAACTAAAATATTGTATTTAAAGAGTATTGTTTTATATTTTTATAATATTGTGCATATATTATTTTATTGTTAAGTATATTGTTTTAATTCTGTGAAAAATTTTTAAGGCTTGCTACAGGATTCGGTTACCTTATGTATCTTCAATTTCTAGTGCCGATCACGAACCTACGGTTCGGGTCGTGACATTTTTATTTTGTTTTGTTTTGTTGGTCTTCTCTAGACCAATAGATTTAGACGAAGTTTTATGGTTTGGTGTTTATATTTTAATCGTTGAAACTCTTTACCAAGTTCAATTTACATGGATTTGTAAAGATTTTTACTGTTTTTTGATGGTATATTCGTCTCATTGCGATTGTAATCAATCTCTCGTACTCATCATCTATACCTTTGAAAGACTGATTTACCTTGTTTCCATTTTATAATTGTATGAGTTATTTACAATGTTAAATTACTAGTATTTCTTTTTCCAAAAAAAAAATTACTTGTATTTCTCATGATGTAAATTATCTTTATTGTGATGGAATGAAATTTCATCTTTGTAAAAAAAAAAAAAGGTTTATTCAAATTTATATTTTGAATGTTAATTGGGTTAAATAGTTTTTTTCATTTAAAATTCAAGAAAATGATAAAAATTGAACTCTTAATCTATACAACTTTAAAGGGAATTATACTACTAAGCTACTAAACTTTCATATCACTAAAGACAGACTTAATATTATTAAACTTTGCAATTCTTGCCTTCCAATATATATAAGAGTATTGTGGAGGAGTCTATTCTATCTTAATAGATACTAGCATACAAGTAAATCTTTAAGCAAGTGCATATTCTGTATAGCTCATCAGATTAATTTTTTTTTAATAGGAAGTTACATGATCTAAATTTTGATGGATTGCATAATAGAGGTAATCTTTTCCTTTAAATTGACGACGATATAAATCTAACCTTAGAGCTCATAATGTCCTTTGAGAAGAGTTACCAATTAACTACTTTCTCACTTGCTAATTTTCTTTTCTGTATTATTGCTTTTTCTATTTTATTTCTTACAATCTCAAAGTTTTACTTGTGCATTACCAGTATTAAATCTGCCACTTTCTTCCTTTGCTGCTGCTAATTGAACTATTTCCACTATTTGAAATAGAAATCAGGGGATAATTTCCACTTATTGCATCCAGGGTTTTAATTAGATTTTATTAAACTACCTAACTTTTAATTTGTCATTGAAAACTCTCTAATTGTATTTTTAGTTTTAAGAAATATCTA
>CATIWM010520986.1:0-12253 GCA_949671775.1 Mallotus repandus | reverse complement strand
TGCTATTTTTGTTGATTTAGTTGAAAAGATAATAGTAGTATTTATGGATGATTTTTCTGTTTATGGTTGAAAGAGCCCTAGAAGGGGGGTGAATAGGGCTATTGAACAAAAATCAAAACTTAAAAATAAATAAACAAAAATGAAAGAATGTTGAGAAGGAAGAATGAAAAACACAATGATTTAAGGAGTTTGGATTCAACAACAATCCTACGTCTCCATTTAACTTATCCCCAAGTTAGGATTTTCAATCACCCACAATCTTATTCACAAGATTGAGTATACACAAGAGTTTAAGGCTCACTCTTACAACCTTACAAACAAGAGTTTCAAGGCTCACTCTAAAACCAATTTCCAAGTGTTTTAATGGCAAAACACTTAAACCAATTCCTTTAGAATAGAACCTCACTTCCCTTTTCTTAATCCCCAGAAAATAAAAGAATAAGAATTTCTATTCTAATCACTCACCAAACTCTCACAAGAGTTTATTAAATACAAGAATGAATTAAAGAGAATTTTGAACTTAATTGAATGCTTTGAAGTATATAATGAATAAATAAGTTTCTTGACCTCTAAATGATCTTCAGAGGTTGTATTTATAGCTGAGCAATTCAATTACAGCTGTTAGAAACAATAATTTTATTTCTAACAAATTCAAACTTCATTTGAATGAAATTTGGACTTTTAGGCTGTATCTTCTCTGGTCCCTGTCGTGATCACACTGATTTCGGTCGGGATATTCAAAAATATATCTGTTATAACCATTATATTTGAAGCCTGAGTTGGTCCCGATTGTGACCACATTGATCCCGGTCGGGACCTCACTGATCCCAATCGTGACATTGGCTCAAGATATGTTCTGGAAGATTTCTTCAATTTGGTGCAATTTTGGTCTCGGTCGGGGATCATGACTTTTAGCCATTGAAAACGATCAAATCAGCCTAAACTTTCTTCATGAAAGTTGTAGGTATTTGTCTTATATTTCCATATCACATTGAATCACCTCATTTGGACTTCTTTAGCTGAAGATATTATTGAAATATTAAGAGATACTCAATTCAAAATGAAAACTACATATGCTGATTTTAACTGAAGATTTCCAGACCCAAATGAATTTGAATTTTGATAAGTAAGATCAATTATGAAAGCTTGTGATGTCTACTTCAAATGTTAAAAAGAAACTTTCTCATTATAAAGGTCTAAGAATTCCAAAATCCTTCTGGAATCTCAAAGGTCGATTTAGCCCAAAAGCATGCTTAACTTCATTTAGATTTCCATGATAGTCCTAGCTTATGCACACTTAAACAAACATATTAAATGCTCAAAATCAAGTTTTTTAAGATAAAAATCAAGATTGATTATTGCTAAGGTCAACAAGGTTGAACACAGCTCCTTCCAGTCTTGTTAAACATGTGCATCCAGAGCGTAGTACCAATTGATAGCAACTCCTTTCAAGGATAATGGAAATTGTTTGACAATTTAGTTTCAAAAAACCTAGTGGCCTTCATATAGGTGATGTATTACTTCAGGTGCAGGTGAGGATCATCAGTGCTAGAGTATTGCTTCATATTTGGAAATTTGTATTTCGGGGGCAATGGTTCTTCCTCCTACAAATCCAGGTCTAAGTTGGCAAAGTTAGGATTGAGCCCGTGTTTTTTCAGTGCAGTCTGCAGTTGATTCATTTGCCATTAAGTGTTTTTCATCCATTCTGACTCAGTTGGATCCACCAGTGCCTTCAATTGTTCTTTGAATGGCTCACCAATAATGGTTCTGGTTTCAGAGTATTCTTCATTAAAGGGCATCTTCCTTACCATCTCAACAACCATGTCTCTGATCATTTGTCGTGTCTCATCCTTGATCTCTTTCAAAAGTTCCTGTATGAAAGATTCAAAATCAAAATTGGATGGTCCTAACATTATGTTCTCTCATGAAGTGGTCAATTGTGTAATTGGATTCTTGATATTGATGGGCCAAATTACCCTTGATCTGCTTCCAAGTAAAAAGAGGCTTATGGCTAGGAAAAATGCATTTTTGAAAATTACAGTGAATGTCATGTATGCATGAAATGAAAAATTATTTACAATCACAAGCAAATCACATAGTGAAGCCTTCCAACCTTATTTCTCCCACACATGTGTTTAATGGCAAGTTTCTTTTCCTAGGATTTTTTGTCTAGATTTTGATTATCATCAGGGGATAATAAAAACCGATGAATAAAATACATCTCTCGAGACGATATAGGCAAACAAAGAGCAAATCTTATAAACAAAAACCAAAGTCCAATATAATGAGCCATAATAAGAGAATTGGGCCCAACTCAACATGGTTCATCATTAATGGGCTTGGGCTTTATAAATAAGACTACTATATGACATCAAACACATGCATTTTGAAAAATCCTAATGGGAGTTGCTAAGTCACTACATGAGCTGAGTCTTGGGGGAAATAAGCTTCGGCTCCCACAGTGATATACCTCCATTAAGTCTCCTCAATTAAGGGTCCATACGATGTGGATAAGTACGTGCTATGAGTGATAATAATCAAATACTCCACCACAAGGTTTGAGTGAAACACAGGCAGCAAAGCAATGATTATCATCGGGTTATTTAGGACTAAGTGCGCATTGTGTGAGAAATGTGTAGTGAATGCAAGAGAAATGCAAAAGAAATAAAAGAATAATTAAAAATGATAAAACACAAACACTGGAATCAGTTTCTGCATCCCTAGTAAAGTTGCCAATGTAGGCGACGGGGTTTAGCGTGAGTCTAAGTGTTTGGCGACTACGGCACTGTGTGGGCTCGAGGCCCACTAGGAAATACAACATGGAATTTAAGCCTATATCGAAGATGAGAGTCGCCACCCGGATAAGAGTTGAGACACACTGTACAGCAACTGGATTCCACAGAGGGCCCCAGCAGCCGTCTTCAGAGAATGGGTTCGGAAACTGGGTATGGGTTTTTAGAATGCCCATCCAACCTTGCGATTGGGCTCCATTTGTGTTTTGTATTTTATTACTTTTAATTATTTAATTATTTCCTTATTTACATTTAAATTGCAATTGCCTCCAAACAATTTTCAAATTTTACAATTAAGTCCAAGTTTGTATTAAATTCCAATTGCATGTAAATTAAGTGTGGTTCACAACGCCTACCACAAAGTAATACACAACATTCATGAAAACATAAACAGATAAATAAAATAAGCGCACACACAAAGAAATGGGGGGGAGAAGAAATGATTACAACCTTTTAAGCATGCTAAAATAATAATAAAATAAACAAAAATAAACTAATTGTAGAATAAATAAAAATCTAAGAACTAATAGGGATAAACATTTGATGATTAAGAAATCAGCCTAACAATTCATGCAATAGATAAAATATTATTCTCCCACAAATTCATAAAAACCTATAAAAGAAAACTGTTATGCCAATTTTATAGAAAATAAAATACAATAGAAAATAATTGAAATTAAGCAAATAAACACTAAATTACACAATGGATCAAAATAATAGCATCAAATAGAAAATTATATAAAATTAAACACATAATAATCAAAATTAAAATAAATATAAATCGGATAATTAAATAACCAAATTAGAATGATAAAGCATGCATGCTTAATATTAAGGAGAAGTTAAAATCAGACAAGCTTTTACAATAATGAAATAAATTCACATAGAACAAACATAAATTATAGAAAACAAAATAAATAACTAATTATTTATATAAATGCTCCAAATAAATTCTAGATCGAGATGATGTGGTGGCGTCTCTTCAAAGAGGCGTATCGTCTCTTCAAAGAGACGTGTTATCTTTAGACATAGAGGCGACATCATGCCGCCCCAAGCCAAAGGGCGACACCTGACTGCCAGACACAGGAACACACTTAATTGTTTCTTAAATCTTAAGTTAGGCAAGATCAAATGCAAACAACTAAAGACTTATACTTATATTTAGAAACTTAAAAGATCATGCCATAAATATAAATAAAATAAACAATAAATCTAAAGAACAAACAAGACGATGAACAAAAAATTTGTACAAATCAACAAGTTAATCATTTCAATCAGGTAATCTTACTATTTAGGACGAATTTGATGCTCCTAACTTAACCTTTAGAGACAAATTCTTAGTTCCAATCCTCTTTTTGAATGCAAGAAACCCTCTTTCTCCTTCAAAATGAACTTTTTAGCTAAACTCCTCTTCTCTTTTCTTTTCTTTTCTTTTCTTTTTTTCTGAAAAATCCTTCCTCCTTTCTAAACCCACACTCCCCACCACCACCACCCCCCCAAATTAACCAACCAAAAAAACTCTCCATAAGTCCTCTACCCCATGCCATGACAAGACATCCCACATTCTTCCTCGCATATCACTCATTATGTGCACACCTTTTCAGCCACCCTTTTTTACGCCCAAAATCACATATTCACGTAAATATGTTCACATCAGTAAGGTGTGGGCCCACCCACTTAGCTACTACTATCAATTCTTTAATTAATATATGTGCAAGTGGACTGTAAAAAGGCGTCACCTTATCGAAATGGTTGGCATATAGGCGACACCTCTTCGGTTAGACATTACCTCTTTGGCCCTGAGAGATATTTGTGTATTTAGGTCAAAGTGGGCTTAGGTTTTTAGGCTCGATATGGATGGAAATTTGGGCTTTTAGGTCTGTTCTAAAGAAGGTTTTAGACCTCTTTTGCATTCAGGATTCATCTTATCTCATCACCGGACTTTTATTGCGGGTCGATCAAATCGAACATCCACAAATATGAAAGATGAAAATATAAAAAAATAATTTAACACTCATTAATATATTGTAAAGTGAAAAAATATAAAATATAAAAATTAAAATTTTAAAAAATTAAAATAAATTTAATTAAAAATATGATAGGTCATAAAATATAAAAACTTAATGTTCATTAATATTTTATAAATTAAAACAAAATAAAATACAAAAATTATATAAAAAAAATAGTTTGAAGTAAAATTGTCACATTGTCTTATATGATAAAATACATATCCTCAACTTTTGTATATTTTATCTAGACTAATACGTTGCGATCTATGAAATACTATTATAATGATGACATTAAAAAAACTATATAATACAAAATTATCAATATAAAATAATAATTGGTGAAAATTTCAAAATCTGTTGTATGATTTGCATACCATTTTGAGAAGGAAAAAGAAAATTATGAACTATATATGTATATATAGTCATATATGTTTTGCTGACGCCATTAAAAATTCAGGTGGCTTCTTCTGGCGCACATAAATACAAGTGTAGAGTTGAGAAATGAAACTATGAAAGTGTACGTATATGTGTCCTTTGAGAAAATGATAAAAAGATTTTTTTTTTCATATTTGGTAAAGAATAAATTAATAGAGTGATTAAGATTCTGGTTCATTGTATTTTTAAGAAGTTATATTAGTTGAAATCTGATTTTTATATACATGATTAATTTTATATATATAAGATTTTTTATATTTTTTAATTTAATTCAAAAATGGTTTCAACTATTATTTTAAGCTAATAGAAATTGTTAAAACATAATTTTATATTTGTACAAATGAAAGGCTCAACTGTATAAGATTAGGATACTGTTAATTTTATAAAGTATTATAATTAGTGATTATTATTATTTTCATTTCGCGTTTCAAAGTTAAATAGTTTAATTTTTCACTATAATAGAAAATAATAAAAAGAATGAAGATTTGAATCCTACACTTTATATCGGATATTCATACTTTTTATCACTTGAACTACTATTAATATTCATGAAAATTATTGGTGAAAATTAAAAATCACTACCTATTAATATTAACGTGAAAATTATGATGATTAAAGTGAATGCCAAGGAAATGTTACCTGTTGAATGGCATGATAATTAATTTTATTTTGAAAATGATAAAAGAAAAAATTAATAACTATTATAGTATATGTTTTTTTAGTTATATACAATTATATAATTTTTATTATATTAATTAATAGTCAAATTTTTTACAATTCTGAAAATAACTTTAGCAATTTGTGGTTGACACATATAAATTTTTTATTGACTATAAAAGGGAAAAAAATCAAGTGATTAATCATATTTTCCTATTTATGTTCCTATAAAGATTACAGTAGTGCCTCTTATTTAGCGACCCACTCCTCCTCTCCCTTTCCCTCCCTGAACCACAAAACCAGTTACATTTCCAACAGAAAGCAAGAAGATGATTACAGAGCCACTCCTTTTGAGCAACCCAAAAGGCGGCTTCAGAGTCTTGCCTTTCTTCATAGGTATGTGTACATACATATATATACATATCCCGCAATTTCTTTAAAAAAAAGAAACATGAAATATGCACATTACACCTTTCTTGGTTTTATGTTTTTGCCTGAAACACACAGTAAATATGGCTTGTGAGAAGGTGGCAAGTTTCGGGTTGTCGCCAAACATGATTCTGTATTTGACAAGAGAGTACAGAATAGAGGCAGCTAAAGGAGCCAACATAATATTTTTATGGTCAGCAGCTTCGAGCTTCATGCCAATTCTTGGAGCATTTCTTGCTGATTCTTATGTGGGTCGATTTGGGATGATTGGGTTTGGAACTGTAACTAGCCTTCTGGTAAATTTAATTATCTATTTAATTTCTAAATCAATGTTTTTTTTTCTTCTTCTTCTTCTTCTTCTTCCATACGCACCACACTACTCTTTATCTAAGTGAGAAAAGTGTAAAAGCGGTTGCTTTTGTAATGTTGTGCTCTTTACATGCGAACTGCCCACGTTGGATTTGCATGACAGCAATGAGGACAATTATGGAGACTGCTTCTAAATTATTTATTTATTTCTAGAAATTTAGAGTGCCATACATGAAATGTCAATTTTCTTTTAATGAATTATATATATTTTTAAAATTTATTACATTTTTGGGCCTTGTGATCTTAGAGACCCAGACGTGCGCCTCAGCCTAGATTACATGCACCTCGGCCTAGAGTCGGCCCTCTTAAAAATCACTTGCGCTTATATTCTGACTCGAGTTAAAACATAGTTATAAGGGTCTGGGAGCCACACAAGTGAATCACATCTGATCCTCTGGTGATATTCATCCAAATTGGTTGATGCCGTGGGAATTTATCTCATGACAAGATTATATAATATGGTTTTAATTTACATAAATATAGGTACTGGAAAAGATGTTGTTTTTGGTCTTTCTTGCGGAATTCCTATGGCTACCGAATACTAAGAATGTATCATATATATATATATATATATATATATATATATATATAATAGCATTAAAATACTTAGTTGTTTGATAAAAAAAGAAAGTTATGTAATATGTGTATTCTTTTTTTTTTTATTTTTTGAATATTTATGTGTGGAAATGGCTAAACTTTTCCTTTGCGTATGGAAGAATGTATTTTGTGATTCAATAAAAGGTTCTAATAACAATTATCTCCAATTTAATTAGCCTTCCTAAGAGCATCTTCAATAGATTCTTTATTTGAGTAAAATTTTCTATTTTAAATAGTCAAATTAAAAAAATGATCTTCAATACACTTTCTATATTTTTATTTTAGAGTAGAGAGTTGGTTTGACTTTCTACATGTGAAGAGTCAAACTTCACTCTCTACTCTAAAATATTCTAATTTTTTATGTAAAATATTAATTGATATTTATCTATTTATTAAAACGATTTTTCTCTTTCATCAAATGGTGGGAAAAAATTAAATAAATAGAGAGAAATTTTATAAGAACAAATGAGGAAAAAAATTAAATATTAATATTTATTGGATAAAACAAAATAAAGATTAAAAATATAGAGAGTCTATTGGAGTTATACAAATTTTTTCACTCTTTATATTTAAAATTTTTTTGAAATGCTCTCTATCGTGCAAAAAATACTCTTTAAAATAAAGAGTAATGTTGGTTTAACTTATAGAGTGAGCTTTATTATTTTTTTAATCCTGGTGATACATGCATTACAGGGGACGATTCTGTTATGGTTAACAGCTATGATTCCACAAGCAAGACCGTCCGCTTGTGATCAATTTAGTGCTCATGAAAGTTGCCAATCAGCCACAATACCACAGCTTCTGCTTTTGTACACATCACTTGGCCTCCTCACCATTGGTTCTGGCGGCGTAAAGTCGTCGTCTTTAGCCTTTGGTGCTGATCAGCTAGGCATGGGACAAAACCTTAAAAATGCAGGAATTTTGCAGAGCTTCATCAGCTGGTACTATGTTCTGTTGTCTGTTTCAGCAATGATCGCGTCGACTTGTATTGTGTATATCCAAGATGCCATGGGTTGGAAAGTGGGTTTTGGAGTTCCTGCAGTGCTCATGTTCATTGCTGCTCTTTCTTTCTTCTTGGCTTCTCCATTTTATGTCATGTCTAGACCAAAGGCAAGCTTGTTTACAAGGTTTGCTCAAGTTCTTGCTGCTGCTTATGCTAAAAGAAGCGTCCCATTTTCATCACAAGCCACTACCGAGGAGTACTTCAGCAAAAAGGGTACATCATCACTTCTTGCTCCAAGTGATAGACTAAGGTATTTCATATGATTACTATCAACATTTTTTTTAATAATTACAATAGTCAGTATTAGTACGTTAGTATGTTGACAGGGAAGGAGATACATATCTAATCTAAGCAGGTTACCACATTAATCAATCATTTTGGCCTGCTCGACCCTAAAGGGCCCACAAGTGGATCCCAAGGGATTAATTTCCTTAGGAGTGAGGGGAGGTCTTGCCTTCCGTTTAGTGTGGAGGGCAGGACACCATAGTCCATACCACCCAAACCCCCTAGTTGGGCATCATTATCAACATTTGATCATGCTCATCTCAAGGGTATTATCAATATTTGATCATCCTTATCTGAGGGTTAGATAAACTTGAGGCTTAAGGAGTAAAAATGTTTGCTCTTGAGGGAAGAGCTTTTGGGTTTAAGTACCCCCTCCATCAACAGACTTACTTTTTCTTGGATAATTATTTATATCATTAGTAACGACATAAATAATATATCAAAGAAAAAAATTTCTTTTATGCCATCAATCTCCAGTTGATTAGTCCTTCTGTATATGGGTCCAAACATATAATTTTAGTTAAAAAAAATTATCTTTTAATATCATTGATAATATTATTTATATCATTAGTAGCGACATATATCATTGTACTTTTTTATGTGGATTTATTTTTTTCTCACTTTTTGCTCTTATAGTGGTGTGGTGGTCCATCCAAACAAAAGGGGTAAGAAAAATATTTTCGTGGGTCACGATCGCGGCCTATAATATAAGATATTACCATTTTTGTTTTGATATTTGAGTTTGAGGGACCATTTTATAATGGTGCTATAAGACATTGCCGTTTTTGTTTTGATAATTAAGTTTGAGGGACCATTTTATAATGGTGCATAAAAAGATTTGAAAAAATACCAGGAGCAAGCTAATTGTGGGATATTGGTGTGGACCTAAGATTTCGGCATTAATCAATAGGCAATATTTGCACTTTGTCATCTGTATTTCTACACCATGGTTAGTGCTCCTAAGTCTATGTTTTCTTTTGACACTTACAAAAGAATTCGATCACTCCTATGTCTTAGGTTTCTGAATAAAGCTTGCATTATCAAAAATCCTGAAGAAGAACTGAACCCAGATGGCAGTGCATCAGATCCATGGAAGCTTTGTACAGTTGATCAAGTAGAAGAGTTAAAGGCACTAATCAAGGTAATCCCAATATGGTCAACAGGAGTGATAATGAATGTGACTGTATCACAAGGTCCTCTTCTAGTGCTCCAAGCATCCACAATGGACAGACACATTACTTCGAATTTTGAAATTCCTGCAGCTTCCCTCGGTGTTTTCATGTCCATTTCTCTAGCAACATGGACTGGTCTTTATGACCGCGTAATCATCCCTTTAGCATCAAAACTAAGGGGAACACCTGCTGGTCTCAGCTTGAAACAAAGAATGGCAACTGGGATTTTTCTGTCGTCTATGGCCACGTCAGCTTTGGCAATAGCTGAAAGAAACAGGCGACAGATAGCAACCAAAGAAGGATTTTCAGACAACCCGCATGCAGTAGTGAACATGTCTGCGCTATGGTTATTGCCATACAACGTATTGTGTGGAGTGGCAGAAGCATTCAATGCCATTGGACAGAATGAGTTCTACTACACTGAGTTGCCAAAATGTATGTCCAGCATAGCTACAACTCTCTTTGAAATGGGATTATCTGGTGCAAACTTGTTGGGAAGCTTTATAATGACAGCTGTTAATAGTTTCAGTAGAAGAGGAGGACATGAGAGTTGGGTTTCAAGCAACATTAACAAGGGCCATTATGATTACTATTTCTTGCTTATTGCTTGTTTGAGCTTGCTGGACTTTGTATATTATCTTGCTTGTAGCAAGAGTTATGGTCCTTGTAGAGGAGAAGGTGATAATGCTCCGGATGATGATGATGATGATGGTTCCTATAGTGCTTAATGTCTGTGATCTCTGCAAATATTTAAATCTACAAAAATAGAAGTATTTTGTTTAATTTGGATTTTTTTCTTAATTTTTTTCACTTTGCTTCAAATTTAAATTTGTAATTTTAAAATATAAATTCTTATAAGAAAACAATAGCCAACGGTGTAAATTGGATTTTCCATATTTTGCTCTAAGTTTATATTAAATTTTTTTATTTTTAGTCAAATTAGAGCTTTTCTTTTGTAATATTAGACTATATTAAATTTTTTATGCATGTAATTAAGTTCTATAATTTTTTAAGTGTAAAAAAATAATTTTAACAATTAACTAATATATAAAATTGTAAAAAATATATATACCCCAATTATAAAATTTTAAAGACTTTTAAACCTATAAAATAATTTTTATTTTTTTTTTAAATTTTAAAAACTTTGCCGACTTGATACACAATTTGGACCTAGAGTTCAATTTGAGCGTATATTATAGATTTTTGTTCCAATTATATATATAAAAAGAAGGTTTTTACATAAAATTTTCATTTGTGATTAGTCAAATGGCAAAAGGTAATGGTTTTAGGGTCCATTTAGTTAAATTATTGTTGATAGTTGATAATTGATGCTAATAATTGCTAATAATTTGATCAATGGTGAGTGTGATGAGTGTTAATATAATTACTTATAGTTGTTGTTTACGTATTTAATAACCAAAATAGACAACATTAAATTATACACACTCTCACATTTTACATAAAAAAACATTAAATATTAAAAATAATATAATTTAACAAAAAAATAAATAATACCATCATTCAACAAAGAAAATAGAAATTTATATGTGATAGAATTTCAAATTAGAATATGAGAATTTAAAAAAAATTATAAATTATTTATAATAATTAGAGGATATTTAATAATTACATTTTAATAGAATATAGCTATTAACAAAAAAAACTCCAAATACAATGGTAATAATTAGAATTTTTAACAATTATCAACTTCTGTTAAAAAAATTAATCAAACAAATTTTTACAGCTGTTAGAAGTTTAACAGCTAACAAATGCATTCTAATAGTTTAGATATTAGTTTAAAATAAAAAATGGCTGTTCCATGTAACTTTAAATTTCCTTTTTTTAGTTATATATTCTCATTTATTTTAAAAAATTTATACAAACATTAAATTAACCCACTAATTGCTACATATTAGATAATTAATATTAAAAAATCAAATAAAAGCAAGATCACTCTTAAAAACTCCATCGGATTCGTCCTGAAAATAATATTTAAATTTTATTAGATGGTCAATTATTTTTAAATAATGGAATCACTTTTTAAATAATAAGAATTTTTTTTAGATAAATTTGACCATACATTATAATTTTATTTTTCAGAATAATTTTAATGATATATACTAGAAAAATATTAATAAAAAAGGTAACTATTTTTCTGTTTCTTTTACGTAACTCTCTTAGAACTTGTTTGGTTTAACAGTTTAAAGCAGCTGATAGCTGATAACAGATAGCCGATAAATATGAAGTATTTAGTGAAATTTTATTAGTTGTTGTTTGTATATTAAATGACCATTAAAAGTATAATTTATTTATAAATATAATTTTATGTACTTTTTATAATATTTTTTAGTTATATAAATTATTTAAAAATATATATATCAATAAATAATAATTTATTGTCTTTGATTTATATATTATTAAAATAATTAACACAAATTATTTTAAAATATATATATCAATAAATAATAATTTATTGTCTTTGATTTATATATTATTAAAATAATT
>CATIWM010520962.1:0-22848 GCA_949671775.1 Mallotus repandus | reverse complement strand
ATTTTTAATTTAATCTTTACTGTTATTTTAATGTGAATTTGCCTTATGTCTATATAAATACTTATACTTAAACAAAATGAGAAGTATTAAGTATATTAAATTTTATTAAAGATTATTTGAAAAGTGTAAAAGAGTATGCTTTAGTGTCCATCTCAGATTATGTGAGATGAGATGAGATACTAACCGTCCACCTCGAGCTACGTGAGACGGGGTGTGACATTAATCGGGCTATTTGAATAATAATTTCTTTTTTAAATAATTATCATATATATAAGCCTAATTTATTTAAACTATTAATATTTCTCATTTAATATATTAATATATATACTTAAAATTTATTATTTATAAAATTCCAGAAAATTCATAAAAATATATTTTAACACTAAATATAATTAAATCATCAAATTATTAAATACTATAATATTTATATACATTTACATTATTTCCAGAAATTAATCTGAAATCAACAAAATATACAAAAATACTAATTTAGTTAATAAAATTTATTTATAATTTTTAATAATCAAAATTATCATTATACATGTTAATTAACTATAAATTCATCAAAAATCAATTTAAAATCAAATTACACAATTTCCTCTAAAATTTATATTTTTCACATATTACTTCCAAAAATTATAATAAATTATCTATAATTAATTTTACAAAATTTCCTTCACAAACATTACTCCAAATAATATATGGTATTTATTAAAATTATTAAAATTTTCGGGCTCGGAATACTAACCCGATCTAAAAATTCCAAAAATTAAAAATAAATTCAAAAAATATAGAAAAATTATTTTTGCATAGCATTCAATCTCCACATCAACATTACTACTCAACATTTAGCCTAAAACTCACTTAATAAATAAAAAATTAACAAAAACTCAAAAATGCATTTACCTCGTTTCAAGTCGATCTGGAAGGAGATCGAAGAAACCGAAGGTAGATTTGAGAAGTTTAGAAGATAAGGATTCCAATGACACCGGAATCGTGGCCAACTGACATCGGAAACGTCACCTGCGACCACAATAATTTTCGGCCAAAGCAAGAAGAAATCGGAGACGAGGAAGAAGGAAGGCGGCTGGCTGCACGGCGAGCTCAAGGTGGTGGTCGCATGGTGGCTGGCATCGGCAGCGAGGCAATGACAGTGGTGGTGGTCTGTCGTTCTGCCGAGAGAAAAAAAGGAAGAAGAAAAAGAGGAAATAACCAAAAAAAAAAAATTTTATTCTGCCCCTTTTTTTAAATAATAATGATAATAATAATAATAAAATACTAATTTACCCACCGATCTCTTAACCAGATAAATATACACAATAAAATATAAAGTAATACTCAGTTAACAATTTATTGAAATAAAATTAACACACTTTTATAAAATAATAATTAAAATAATTCTCATCACAAAAAATTCAAATTTAATTTTACTAAATAATAATCTCAATATTAATAAAATATTTATTAACACTGCAAATCTCAGAAATATATTTTATAATTTTAAAAATAATTCGGGCGTTTACATTTTTAATGTGAAGTTTTTGCACTATAAGTTTAATTTTAAAATTAAAATAGGAAAAAATTGGAAACAATAAAACAGAAAAATTAATAATCTTTCTAGTTACTTCGTTCTCTATTTCTATCTGAAAGAATCCTTAGGAAAAGTAGTTTGTTTTCAAAACAAAAATAGCATTTAGGAATGACCTATTGATGAGAAAAATCCAAACACTTAAGACATTTTACAATTTATCCTACCTTTTTAATTTTGATAAAAATATCTCAATTTCACTAATTATTAGCAATTTTAGCATAATTATGTTTTTGGTCAAAATCAAATAAAAGATGCCAATGTGGCATCTATAAAATATCAAAGTTACCTTTTGTATATAAAATTTATAAGAGTATATTGGTATAAAAAAATCTAAATATTAATGATTTTGATAATTTTATCCTATTTTTAGATTTTAAAAAATATTTTAATTCAAAATTATTTGATTAAAAATAAATAAAATGTGTTGAAATGATAATTAAAAAACTAAAATCACATGTGATAATTTTTCAAATCTATTAATGACTATCATCTTAATAAATTTTTAAGGAAATAGAAAATTGAATAGCTGTAAAATTTATTTTATAGGGATTTATAAATAATTTTTAAAAATATAATTAGATTCTTTAAATAAAATTGAAGGAGTAAATTGAAATAATTTTCAAAGTAGAATTTAATTAATAATTGATCTAAAGTTGAGGATTGAATATATATATATATATTTCAAATAATTATTATAAAATGCTTAAAAAATTTCAATTATTAAGAGTAATAATTTTTATATTTAAGATATCTTTAATTTTTAAAATTATTATAATGATAATCATTTAGAAATTTTATAATTTTTCAATAGTAAATTTAATTTTTTATTATTGTGTCTATATTTTTACTTAATTTTAAATAAATAATTAGTTTTATGTAAATTAAATAAATTGATGAAATTAAAAATTTTCATTAAAATTTGAAGTTAGGATAAAATTGCCAAAACTTTCAAATATTTGAATTTTTATACTAATAGACTACTATGAATTTATCAAATTAAGAAGGGTACATTTAACAATTTACATAATTCCACATAAGAATTTTTATTTGATTTTGACCAAATAATGATTTATTTTAAAATTGCCAAATATTTGATACATCAGAACATTTTTATCAAAATTAAAAAGTTGGGACAAAATAATACAGGAAAAATTACAAATTTGGTATCTCAATTTTTGTGGTTTTTCTATTTGATTTTTGAATTTTTTTTTTTTGCAATTAAGTGTCTGAACTTTAAAAAAATATATCAATGTACTGTCTCCAGCAGATTTAATGTTGACTGAGTGCTGAGTTAAATCAAACATGACCCACTTTTATCCCAGTTATTAGTCATGTCATGTGCCACGTATATTGCATTATTTAAAAGACAAAATTAACCTTATTAAAGATTATAAATTGACAAAAATAACCTCAACATTAACTTCTACCACAGACATTGAAGGTGACTGAATAAGGGTAATTTTATCGTTTAAATAATACAACACCTGTGGCAAATGACATGGTTAATGATTGAGATAAAAGTGGATCTCGTTTGATCTGACTGAGTACCTAGTTAACATTAAATCGGCCGGAGAAACTATATTGGTATGTTTTTTTAAAGTTCAGACACTTGATAAAAAAAAAGTGCAGACACTCAAATAGAAAAACCACAAAAGTTGAGACAATAAATTTGCAATTTTTACAATTATAAAATGCCACAAACATTTGAATTTTTTCACCAATAAATTTTTAAGAATTGACAAACAAAAAAATCATTTGATAGATAAAATTAATGTAAATCTTTTTAAATAATTTTAAAAATCAAATGTAAAAAAATTTAATTTAATTGCAAAATCAAAATAAAAAAAAAACTTTAGCAAATCTTAAAAGTGTTATGATGCTGTCCCTGATATGTATTGTAAAAGTTGTAAACTTGTTATGGATTGCTGGGAATCAAGATCCTACTACAAATGGCCATGTTTGATATGATTCCCTTGAACAACAGGTACCTTTCTTTATTTTTTGTCCAAGAAAAAGGACTATTGGCCTTCCTTATACTACAGCAGTGGCTAGTGACTGACACAAAATAATTTCAAAGACAATTTTTATTATATTTTTCGTTAATATTTTAATTCCTCCGTTTAAAAAATTCAAAACTTAAATTCTTTATTTTAGTAAAAATAGTAATATATTTTACATTAATAATCATAATAATAATAACCGTTATTAATTTATATACTTAATTTATAAGAGTAAAGTTTTGATTTTGACTTTTACATGAAACATGTTCGTAAACTTAAAGACACTTTCCCAAAGAAAAATAAAAGTAAAAAAACAATGAAGAAACATATTTGAATATGATTTCAACTTTCACCACCAATTCATGAGGAAACAGTCTCCAAACCTCATGATTCTGCTCAAATCTATGGAAGATTTCAGAATCTTTTGACCTGTAGATAAGGTTAAAAGATTAGCAAAAAAAAAAAAAAAAGACATTGTTATGAAAAAGGTACATGTTTATTAAGTATTTATAATAATATACACATTTGACCTTAATATTCTTTCAAGCATAATTGAACTCAAAATTTGCCAATAGCTGTCACACATGCTTGTCTAAATTAAAGTGTTCAAAATCAACTGACTATTAACTAATCCTAATATTTAATTTAATTCTTACAATATAAATTATATTGAAATATTAATGTGGCATTTCACATGTGTAATAAATTTGTTTCTTTTATTTAAAATTCATACCATTTAAGTGGGATATATGGTAACACTTCAGAGCTACATGTCTCATATGTTTTCCATCATTCAAATGGTAAAATTGATATATTTTTTCAGTCTTTTCCCATTCCTCTCTCTGATTTCTCTCCCACTATCAATTTTTTTTATAATGCATCTCATATTCATCCTTTTTTTTAATCTTCACATTCTGACATTTATTTACAGGAATCTCAATATGTTTATACATTTGTTTACAAAAATTATTAACCAACACCCTCAAATATCCTTTTTTATAAGCTACTTTCACACAATGCATTGCTTCAAAATGTTTACACAAAGCAACAAATCCATGCCCATGTTATCAAATTGGATTTTGCTCAGAACTCCAAAATACAGTTTTTCAAGCATACAAGAGATGTTTGATGAAAGTACCGCATTAAATTTGGTTCCTTAGTCTTTTTTGATTTTTGGCTATTCAAGTAAAGAAGCAATTTTGACCTTTTATGAGATGCATTTGTTAGGTGTTTATATCCATTTTTTTTTACAAAAATCTTGTGATTTGATTTGTGATAGTTGTGCAATAAAAAAAAATTGCTGATGCAAATATATTAGTAGATGATGAATTGATAATGGTGGTGAAAATGAAGACGATAAGAGAATTGATAATGAAGAGGAAAGCAATGACGATCATTATATACAAATGTTGATGAAGATGACGATAGTGAGGATGGGGATGTGGAAGATGATAGTGAAGATGAACATGGGGATGACATGATGATGAAGAAGATGAAGATGATGTTTAGAGATATGGTTTATTTATGTTCACTTCAATAAGTCTATTCACTATTTTCTTTTTAGAACATTTTTTTTTTCCAAATCTGTTTATGTTATTGAAAATAAGCTTTAATTTAAAAAGAATTATAATTCTTTTAGCTTTGAAGAAAGAGCTAGTGGCCATGTGTTTTCATTTTTTTATATAATTATTTAAAAAAATTAAATTAACGTCATGCCAACTGCTACATCAACACTTTAATGAAAAATTCATTAAAATTTATTTTAAAATTTTCATGTGATCCCAATTAAAAATTATTATATTTTTAAATGATGAAAAAAAATTAAAAGATAATGGTGAAATTTAACTAAAAGTTAGGAACTGGCGATGCTAATTATTCTTATTTATATTCTAATTGAATAGACCATGAAAAAACTAATAAATGATAATTAGAAAATGAGTTCCATGTATGCCATCAGTCAACAGCCTCTAATGAAAACTATCATCCATGTCATTTATACTTACTTAATATTTACATGTTAAAATAAAAGAGTTGTGATGCGAATTAAGTTTATTATTTGTAGGAGAAATGGAAAATAATATTTGTTTTTAGATTGGTAAAAAAAAAAAAGAATGAAAACGTTATCTATCACTAATAGCCTAATTGACATGACATGTAGACAATTTTTTTTTTTATTAATTCCAAACAGAAGAAGAGGCACACATGATAAGTTTTGAAGAATTCTGAGTTTGATTGCACATAAAGAAACATTAAGGTTAAGTGCCTTCCTCACTGTAAACATTAGGGTCAAGAATACACATTTGCACAATTATTAATTGTGATTTTGGAGTTTGAGCTTTGGATGGGAGTGACTTGTCATTTGTGATTGTGAGCCCAATCAAATTCAAAGTTACCTTACTATAGCATGCAATGCTTCATTTTTGTGTTTTTTTCCCAAAAGTGGGGAGAGAGAGAAAGAAGACAATAAAACTAAAAAGGATAAAAGCAGCATACTTCAAATGGACACAGACAAAGAATAATGGTATTGTCTAAATTTCAACAAATGCTCTTAAATGCTTGTTGGACATAGATGATTTGCAAGATATATATATATATATATATATATATATATAATGATGATAAACCAACGATTATTATAACTGACCCAACTTGTTCTCGTTTAAATGAAATTTTTAGATTCAAATCGAGGTGTATGTAATTATGTTAAATTAATTGTTAAGAGATTTTTATTATTTTTGTAATTTTATCTGAATCAAACCGAATTAGTTAGAGTGCTATAAATTTTTTTTGGTAAATAAGAATGTCATATAATTTGAGCATCGATGGACTGAATAATAGGCAGCAAGCTCTCCTTTTAAATTGACACGAGTAGAATTCGAATCTAGCATCTCAAATTGTAATGAACTTTAAATAATAGTAAAATAAAATAATAATAATTAATAAAAATTCGGATGGGCACTTGTTGGGCTCTTCTCCAACACTGATTCTTGGATCAAGCAGCCAAAAAAAAAAAGTTGGAGGATAAATTTAGTGGAGCTTGCTTCTATCTTACATAAACTATATTGCCCTCCTTTCTGCTTCTGCTCTCTTTCTTGTCTCATTGTTTTTTCTGCTAACAATCTTTTCAACAGAATTATAATGGAAGGAGAAAAAAAGACATCTTCAACATGTGAAAAGAAGAGAAGGTTTAAGAGAATATGTGTCTTTTGTGGAAGTAGAGTTGGATATAAGCCTTCATTTAGTGATGCTGCTCTTGAAGTTGGTAAAGAGCTGGTAATATATTCAAGTTATACCAGTTTCAAAACATTGTACATATAATCTGTTTAATCAATTTCGTTTATGTTTTATCAAATCTCCTTAAAGAGTTCTTCATGTTCTTTTTGATTGATTCTGTACTTTTTTTTTTTTAATTAGGTCAAGAGAAAAATTGGTTTGGTCTATGGAGGAGGAAGTGTAGGTCTTATGGGTTTAATCTCACAAACTGTGTTTGATGGAGGTTGCCATGTTCTTGGGTATATTTATTTTTCTTTGCAGTAACTTTCTTTAGGTTGCTATTCGAAGACCTGACATGTCTGCTCATGTTTTTTATTTTACAGAGTAATTCCTAAGGCTTTAATGTCCATTGAGGTACTATATGTTCCCTAATATCATATGCTGTGTTTATATATATATATATATATATCATTGAACACCTTAGTGGAAATATTGAATCTAAATGGCCACATGATATAGATATCAGGAGAAACCATAGGAGAAGAGCAAATTGTTGCAGATATGCACCAAAGAAAGGCAGAAATGGCAAGACATGCGGATGCTTTCATTGCACTTCCTGGTAATACATATATAGATTTCCCTTCAAATTAGGCAACTAGACACGCACCAGATCATACGTAATAAACCACATGATCTTGATTCAAGTTTTTATAATTTGTGGAGGTGGTTATGGAACAATGGAAGAACTGTTAGAGATAATTGCTTGGTCTCAGCTAGGAATTCATGACAAGCCAGTAAGATTGGTCTTTGTTTGTATCTTTTACTTCTGTTACGTTTCAGAAAAAAAGATCTGATGGGTGCTTTTATTTTCTTGATTCTTGAATTGTTTGTAACAGGTGGGATTGTTAAATGTAGATGGATACTATAACAAGTTGCTTGCCTTATTTGATAAAGGAGTGGAAGAAGGTTTCATAAAAGATACTGCAAGACATATTGTTGTAATAGCAGATACAGCAGCAGAACTCATCAAGAAAATGGAGGTACACAACAAGGATGACAGTAAATTTGCATTTTATATATATATATTCTGAAGTCATGATGAATATAGGTCATATAATAGTATATGAACTAGGGTTGGTTGCTGAATTATTGGATAGGGTCACATAACAAAGTCCACATAATAATAATAATAATTTGTCAAATGGGGTTTTTAATTGCTAAATTGTTGCAGGAGTATACACCAGTCCATGACAAGGTTGCACCCAGAAAAAGTTGGGAAGTGGACCAACTAGCAGAGTCTACCACAAGTGGGGAATCCCTAGGATCTTAGATCTTCTTTTTATTATTATTATTTTTTTGATGTAGGAGGGAGATTTGAACCCCTCTTTAAGAGTGTCATGATCTACGGTTGAACCATTTCAACTCATTTTAAGAGTGTCATGATCTACGGTTGAACCATTTCAATTCAAGGCAGCCAGACCTAATATCTTAGATTTTAAGAACCCATAATCTGTAAATAACTATATGTGCAAAAGATAACTCGGCCTATCTATCTATAGATAGTGGGGAAGTCTAAAGATCCGCCATATCCTAAGCATCCCCATTTGTATATTTATTATGACAATGTATGCTGTTGTGGTTGCTTTCAACCCCCCCCCCCCCCCCCCCCATTGAATTGCAAGAGATTCTTATCTTTTTTTTTTTCCTCTCTTATTCATTTGATCATTGACCATGTCAAAAAAAGCATTATATTGTGACATGGGACAAGGATGGCTAGATAGACAGATGGCTTGGTTTCTGTTTTGTTGGGGATTTTTGTTTTATTTTAATGGGGATTGGCAGGAGAGGAGGCAAAGAGGCTTTTGTCCACTTGCTTTTATTTTCATCAATGTGGGGCAAATTGTTTATTAGATTCTGATGTGTAGACTGCGTATTAGAGCTTGTGGATTTTGGCTTCATTGTTCACCTAGTCCCTATTTAATGGGTCCCATAAACAACATGTCATTTAACACCAAAAAAATTGACATTTTTGTTGCTTTTTAGTGCCTTTTTCAACTCTTATTGTGTTGCTAATACCACAAATAACTTCTAATATATGATGATAGTAAAGACAAAGTGTGTTGTTACTAAGGTAACCAAATGATGGGTACAGAAGTAGCCAAGCGGGTGATGAATTCATTTCTTAAGAATATTGATTTATGATTCTATAATAGAAGTAACCATAGCCTGTAAATGTAATTATTCATTTTTTTTAGCTTGCTTTTGAAAATGAGATTGAATATTCAAAAGGGACAATGGGTTTACATGGCAATAGTTTAATGCACAAGGATTTGCACATGAAAAGGGATAGCAAGAATTTATTCCAATACATATGGCATCTCTTTGCTTTCACTGCTTTCATATGGAGAAAATAAGCAAGCAATTGTTGATGAGCATTATAAAATGGAATAATTCTTTCCTTTTCAATCCTCACAAAGAATTAAATATTGTGAGTTAATTACTTGAAGTCTCCCAGAGATTTCACCATTGTATATATAATTTGATCTCTAGTACTTCATTGTTGATGAGTATTAATGAAAAGTAAATGCTTTGTAGTAGAATTTAAGAACTAAAATAGAATTAAATTTAACATTCAAATAAAGCCAATTTTTAACTAAAATCAAATTCTAATACCAGTATGTAGCTGAAGTTTTATTTGAAATTTTTTAATCACTTTTAAGCACTTCTTAGTTATTGAAAATTTGCATGTTGGTTTTCGTAAATGTTATATAGAGAATAACAAATCTTATAAGTTTATGTATGTAATAAGTTAGCGTAAATTTCTTATCCACTATAGATATATTACACCATATAATTATATTTGTAATATAGAAGCATATGTTGAAATATGTGTTACAACTTCAATCCTAACGTCTGATACAATTATTGTAGATAAAAATCTTTGTAAGTTAAAATTAAAAAATTTAAATTTATAACTCAACAATTACTACTTAAATATGCATTCATTATAATACAGGGACACTTCAACTAGTAAGTGTTTCCTTGTATTGAAAACTTCATGAAATTCCTCAAGAATTGTTTCCATAAATTTAAAAAATTAGGACACTCACTTCCAATGCGGACACCCATTTACTTATGAGTATATGATAGTTTTGAATTTTAAGTATAATGAAATGAAAATGGATTATTTATTATTGAAAATGTATATATTAATAATGTCAGTCCTATATTTATGATTATGAGAAGACATGAAAATTAGTTAATATTAGAGTTGTAAAAAAGTTTTGTACTTTTAAATTTGGTTATCATTTTTTTGTACTTCAAAAATATTTTTTGTGATAATATATATATATATATATGTATATATATAATTGATCTTACTGTTTCATTTCTTATATTTTTGGAAATATTGTTTCTTCATTTTTTTTTTATTTTTTTCCATTTATGTTCATACTACGTAGGCATTCGCCCTGCAAAAATATGAAGAAAACTTGGACTTTCTATAAACAAAAACTAAATCACAGAGTCATTAAGTAAACAACTTTTTGAACTTAAAAATTACTGATTTTATCTCAAAAAAATAAAAAAAAAAACTACTGATTTTATTAATAATAGGAGCTAAAATGTCTACTTGAGATTGCCATGTTTATCCCAAGGCAGGGTTTCTACTTTTCATGAGAAAGAGTTGTGTAGTCTTTTCAAAAGCCTCAAAAAAGGAAATGATCATAGCATTATTTTCAACCAAAGTTCAATGTTACATAGGATCAGATTTTAGATACTGGGGATGCATGTAGCTATATATATAGATAGTTAGGATCTTTAAGGTCCGAGGCATCAAATATTGCTGCTTAGTCAATTTTATCGAAGCATGGGTTGTGCGATGATGCATAGGCCACTTTGGTTTTATGTAACATAGTACCAACTATTGCGTAGTACGACCATCCCATCACTTTTTTTTCCTGCTCTCTTGTAAATATGCACATAAATGTCCCCTACAAGTTGTGATGAAAATGCGTACAATCCAAAGCTAGCTTTTTTTTTTTTTTTTAATCATGGATAAAATTTTATTCATTAAAAGATATAAAAAGTACAAGCAGTAAAAAGAAATATTCTCTTTCTTTAAAGGAAGAATTACTGTACATAAAAAATAATACAAAATATCATATAATATAGAAAACTCTTCTGTAAAAATAAGAAAAATATCTTCTTTAGCCATCTGTTTTTCAGATGTACTGAAAGAGTTAAACTGGAGCATAACCTGATATATTCTTCTGATTTTTACTTCAACATCAATTTGATCTACCATTTTACTACTCTAATCTATTGATAAAGCACCAAAAATGGAAAAAAAAAAAAATTCACACCAAAATATATCCATAGAACTATGAAAATATTCGTCAAAATTTGAAATTTATACTAAATATATTATATATTATTAAAAAAATCACTATAATGATTTTTTACTATTTTATGATTAATTGTAGCCATAATATTTTTTATATAAAATAAGTTCTAGACTTTAGGAATATATTAATTATAAAAAATATTGAACAATATCATATAATTATTTAAATAAAAATTTATCAAAATTGCAATAAATTATAACTGTATTAAGTTAATATTAAATTGTTATATAAATAAATTACACTTTTTATTATTTTAAACTTTTATCTAATAATAATAAAAGTATTGAAGTATATGTTTAATAGTTTATTTATCATCATCATTATTATTATTATTTAATAATTTTTTTAAAATGATAAAAGTGCTATTTATTTATATAACAATTTAGTATTACAAACTAACATTTTTGACAAATTTTATTAAAATAATAATAAGATATTTCTTAAATATATTTATAATTAATATCTTCTCAATGTTAAAACTAATTTTACCTAAAAATATGTTATGATTATAATTAATCGTAAGATAATAAAAAAAATTATAAGTTATTTTCTCGATAAAAAATTTAAAAAATAATAAAAATTTATATATATTTTTTTAACAATCTAATATTACATCCTTTTTAAACTTATAATTTATTATTTAAGCAATGATACATTGTTTCTTCAATATTTTTTATATAAATACTTTTATTTACTTGAAAGTAATTTAATATAATTTTTAAATTTTAGCTAATAATTAAATGATAAAAATTAATTAATTTAATTTTAACTCCTATTAAAATAATTTTATACAATTATTTAAAAAAAAAGATTTTTTAAAAACGATGAAGTTTGTAGTTAGATTATTATATTTAAAAAATATTAAAAAAATGTTGTATAATTATATAAATTATTTTTGAAGTAAAAGATATTAATGTTGAAAAATATTATAAAATGATAAGTTTCTTAAGTAGAAATTTTTTTAAATTATAATGTATTACATATCTACTAAATTTATAATATCGAATAGTTATATAAATAAAACAATGCTTATATTATTTTTAGAATTTTTTCTAAAATTTAATTAGAAAATAACTAACTTTAAATTAACTAAATTTTCTTTACCTAATAATTAATTATGGCCATAACTTTTTCCAAACTTAGTTCATTGAATTTTTGTTATATAAACAAAATAGAAATATGATTTTCAAATATTATATTAAATTTTAATAAAAATTAAAATTAAATTAACTAATTCATTATCAAATTATTAACTAAATATAATTTTTTTTAAAAGAGTGGTGTATATATTGTTTTTAGAATAAAAAAAATATTAAATATATTGTTTTTAAAGTAAAAATAATAACATTAACATTAAATATGTTAAAATATATGAAGCGTAATTGGTCAAATAAAAATGAAATTTTTATTTGAAGGTAAACTAATGTCTATTAAATAGATTAATTTTTTAAAATAATATTTTTAATATATTATTTTTAAAAATATCAAAGTTTGTTATTGCAAATTAGATTTTAAACAAAAAGTTTTAATTTTTTAAACCAATATCAATGCTAAATATATTAAAGAAAAGCGAATGTATATAATTGTTAAAATAGAATGTTTATTAAGATTATAATAAAATATAACTATATTAATGTGTAATATTGTTATTAGATAAAGAGTACTTTGATTATTTTTAAAAAATTTATGAGAAAAATAAAAGTTTAATTTATTAAATTTTTTTTTGCATAGAATTTAATTACAATTATAATTAAAAGATGAAAAGATGAAATATAATTTATAAAATACAAAATTTATTCAAATTATACTGTTAATTTAAAAATAATATCATTTTATATGAATATTATAAAATATAAATTTTGATACTTTTTATTTTCCATTTTTAAATTTTAAAAATTGTGCTTTCAAATAATCAATAATCATGTAAAAGTATCTAATTCAAAATTAAAATATATTTTTTATAAAACGGGGTTCAATAATGATCGAAAATTACATGTGAAACGTGGTGTGTGTATATATATATATATATAATTGTCAGTAAAAATATTATTTATCTGACCATGACACCACAAAAATAAATTTGCAGCTAAATTTGAAATCTTTTTATTGATACTTTTCATTTTCCATTTTGATATTAAACCAAATGATCTAGGATTTATTGGTAATATATTTGCAAGGCAATTGAACTTTCATACCGAGATGAGTGAAGGGTAAAGGACCGGAAATGGTCTGTCTAGGACGAAGCATATGCTATGCCATCTGTTGACAAGCAGTAAGAGCACATGAGCCCATTTGATGGGAAGCCAGAACAAGACACACACACACCTTCAATAGTCAAATACCATTACCAAATTTAGATGCTTTCCACAATGCCAACACATGCAACAATTATCAACTAGTAACACCTCTCCACCCCTACCCCCACCACCTACACACACTTGGAGTTAGCCACGTGGCACTGTCTCAGTAAAACAAAGGATACCATATATATGCTGCTTTCTCCTTGGATCTATTGCAGGAAAAAGAAACACACACTTTGCCCATATCTACCTATAATCAACTCCACTCATATCCACACAAGATAGCAAGTGGGCGACTAAGCTTTGGCCACCAACATAACCTAATTAAAGAAAATATTGGCCAATGAAAAAGTAGTCCAATAATAACTTCTTTTTAAAAACATTTTGAAATACATATTTCAATTTCTACCATAATCGATTTAAAGAAGGATTATATAACCTCCTATTAAAAATAACATAATATGGTCTTGATCATAAGATGGGTACAAAAATTTGTCCTGCATTGTTGAAATTTTGATGCCTTCTACTATTAATTTGGATAGTAAGTGCCATACAGAACAGTTTTTTTTTCTTTTTTTTTAAATCCATGGTTTTAGATAATGGGTCAATTGTTAACACTTCTATTCAAAATTAGGCCACTCTGAGAGAATCTCACACTCGCTGCGTTAACTATTAAGAACATACCTCAAATTTCAATTTGGACTTGAACATTTAGCTCTTCCTTGCACCAGTTACTCGTTTCTCGTTTCTCGTTTCCATCTCTCCATTCACTGATTGATTGCAGCAGGTCTCCTTAGTCTTCCTCACTACAATAACCAGCCGACTCCATAAACCTCAATATGCATCGCTTCACCAGCACAACATTTCCACTATGTTATAAATGCAGTTTCCATATCCATAACTTAGAGAACCCTTTAAAATTCTTCACCTATGATCAACACAGATGTTAAAATTGGCATTTGTTTTCACAGATAAAAAGCACTGACCCATTATTTTGATCGTTGACCCCTTTTGTTGCCTCGATGTACTTAGAATTTGATGTTGTTGGGCATCCACTTTTCTGAGGTTCTCAGTTCTACCAAATCTATTTCAGCTCAAGGGCACTCATGGGTGTTGCTGGGGCATTTTCTAGCAGAATAACAAATCCCTTTTCTTTTTATAATGTAATATTAAAAGCTTTGGCTTACATTTTCTTTTAAACGCCTGGTATGGTTTCAAATATTTATATTGATTTATCTATGCTTGAATATTTATCATTGTTCTCATAGTTACTACATTTAAACCACTATGACCTATCTAGTTAAAATAATTTAATGTATTAAAAAATGCAAAAAAAACACTGAACATTATATAGACTTATTCAAAAAATAATTTAAATGTGATAACATAATGAGAAATAATGACAACTATAAAAATTTTAGCGTAATATACAATAAAAGGCAAGAATTACAAATGATTATGATTTTCAATTTTCTAAACTGCAAAATGGTTTTTTAAATTTTACAAATGAACACAGCAATTTTAAAATTTTCCAAGTTTTAGTAGAAATTAATATTCCAGTTTTATGAGAAAACTGGAGTTAGAAAAAGGAAAAAAAAAATCACTGCACCAGCTCTGACAAAAAAAAATGGCAGTTGTTAAGCAAGTCCAACAATAACATGTGCTATTAAATGTTTTCTAAGTACTTAAAATGCCCATAACATCAACTGCCATACGTAGGAGACTGCAGATTTGATTGAGTGGACAACCCCAACAACAACGTACAGTCAGTCCAACGCAAAATGAAACAATTGTCCCAGACCATCATGAACAAAGAAAATGCAGTTCCTTAAAAAGTAGCAGATGTGACAATCTAATCAAATTATCAATTATTTTTGTAGCAGATGTGACAATCTAATCAAATTATCAATTATTTTTGTTTGAAATTATTATTCTCATTGTGAGCGGGCACGCGCATGCACTACTATGACTAGATGTTTTCTGCCCAATACAATTGTCTCGAGGATTATGCACGATCCAGGTGGTTCAGAAAAGCCAAGAAATTTAACAGTTTCAAATGTTAAACGAGTTTCTGCAACAACCATACTCCACATAAAGGATATCATAATTTCCGCCAACTAGCAGATTCAAAATAAAATGAGCAAATGCAAGATAAAAAAAAAAAAAAAAAAGAAGCACATGGTAAAAGGTTAAAAAGACCTTCACCTAACTGATTAAATACACTAACATACATCAGAGCAAGTTCACAACTTGGTCAACTATGATTATGTTGCATGATAATTGATACCTACCTATTATAACACAAGTAGACAAGTAGGGGAACAAAAAGTTTAACAACTCACTTATATTGAACTCTCAGAAGCATTTCTTGTGAACAACAGATGGTCCAACTTCATCATAATCTCCCTTGGTAACATGCTGATTTTGAGGAAATACAACTTTAGCAAGTATGGCACCTCCCACCCATGCTGAATACTGGGGCAACTCAGCTGGCATATACTCCGGAGGCTGTAATAATAATAATAACAATAAAACTTTAGGACTTACTATTTAAAAATCATGCAAGGGAAACAAAAAAAATGTGAAAGGAAAAAAAATCAATGCCTCATACAACTTACAGAAGGAAAAAAAATTCAGTTGTTGATTTCATTAGATATTAAGAAACACCAGTGTATAATATCACATGCAAAATCTATTTAAATGATGCATTCTTTAAAGGCAACCTATCAAGAAAAATATCACATAACCAAATATACATAATGTAAAATTAGCACCATTGATGATTATATAAAAGTCAATCAAATGAACCATAGCATGGATCTTTTAAGATTCAAAATCATTCAAATACAATTTTTAAACTGAAATCATTTAAATACATTATTCTAATGTTTTCATGCATTTATTCTCCATCTCCACTAAACATTCTGCAATTGTAACACCAGCAATATTTTATATAGCCAAGCTTCAGATAAAGAGCATAAAGTGAAAATTACTGACCATCTCACCACAACAGCAACAGGGACAGGGACAAAGTGCTATCTTACAATTTGCTATTGTCAAACCCCCAACCAAGGCTATTAAAAAAATGACATCCATAACACAACAAAATACCCCTTTAATAGACTCAACTAATAGCATTTGAAAGATAAAATGAATTACCTTTACAAGTGAAGGACGAATAGCCGATGAACACAGGCTTGCTTCTTTCTGGAACCTATCTTCAAAACCTGCAGCAGGCAACAATATAACAATCTATCAGCTGTTCCAAAGTAGCAGGTTTCTCCTATTTTAAGCTGGTAACTGGAGAAAAAAATTACACATATAATGGACTAGATTGACTGCAGAAACATCCTTCAACAGCAAAATTGTATGTCACCTTTGCTCTTAAAAGAAAACTCACCAGGCATAGAAGTTATGCCACCACAAAGTACAGTGTTTTCCAGTAGCTGCCGATGGTTCTCAGAAGAAACTGTTGAAATTGTGTGTACTAGCTGTTCAACAATTCCGTGTGCTTCTAATCCCAATATAGATGGTTGGAATAAAGCCTCACCAACACTATATCTTTCTCTTCCAATTTTTATCACCTGTCATCACATTGTAAGCTCTATTGAAAATCCTTACATCCAAAGAAAGAGTAAATTATAAATGTAGAGATCAAATGAACATCCAAAGAAAGAGTAAATTATGAATGTAAAGATCAAATGAACATCCAAACTTACTACCCAAAGAAAAAAAAGTTTTTCAGGATTAGAAGTTAGACGCCCAGCACAAAAAAAAAAAAAAAACCTTAGATATCTGACATTTCAAGCTGCCAATTGATCTCATTGACCATACATCAGATGATGAACCTGGAGGAATAACCATATAATAACATAGTCGATTGGCAAAAAGCATGAAGGGTGGGAAAGAAAAAGACAGAAAAATAGTCTCGAACATGGACATGTACTAGAACTACTAAACTATAGGCAAGCTTCATTAGGCATAAGTTATTGTTTGAATTCAGTGGTTAACATTAAGAAAACTTTACTGCATAAAAATAGTACCTACACTTATTTACTTCTACATTTGTTTGCATAAAGTTTACATCATGGTTCAGCTCTGATCCATGCCCGAACCTTAATTTTTTGCACTCTTCTGTTTTAGGCTTAAATAACATGCCAACTTCAAAATATCTCTGAAAACACAAACCTGTCCATCAGGAAGTGTATGCTCCTCCGTCTCACTTGAGTGTTGGGTCTTCTCAAAGGCAACATCATCTTCAGCACAACATGAGTATTTTTCTTTTATTATCTCAACATCAGAGACATTGAGATTCACCATGGGATTAGATTTACCCAACTCTTGGGCTAGTAACTTAGTCAAATCAATACCGCCAATTTCATATCTTCTTGAGGCAATGTGCTGAACAGCACCTTCAATTACCGGCGCAATATCTGGCAATAAAAAACAGAAGATCTCAATCAGTAGCAAATCTAGAGATTGACAGGGGGAACCCATTAAATCAAGCTGTTAAAGCATCTAATGGTTTCAGAAATCTAGCATGTCAATTGCATATGCAACTGTTTAAAAGACCCTAAATCAGACACTGTCCACTTTCTTCAAATATGAATTGTGAATCATTCAACATTTTAAGGATCTTAACAACAAGAACAATTGGCATAAGCACCTCAATATGTTTGAAACATTTAAATAAAAATTCTAGATAAGCCTGTCTATACCTGTATGAATGTTATTTTATAGATTCAAAGGCTGTGAAGGAATAGACAATATTGTTGCAAGGATTTTAACATTCTGTTGATGGATCTCATGCATATAATATTTATGCTAAATAGGTGTAAATAGCAGTTCATGCGTCCACACATGAAGCCCTTCAATTAACATTGAATACTCATATGCAGGTTCTACACTAATACAGCTTTAAATCCAACTGCTGGCTTAGTGCACATAAGAAATTTGACAATTAAATAAATATATAAATTATCATATGATACCAGAATGTCAAAGATCTTCAGAAAAAATAAATTAAAACATAGGCATTCCTTCTTACAGATAACTCCAACCACATATTTGTGTGTTTGAGAAAAACATATGACATCAACAAACCCATTTTACAGAACTTACTTCAGATGAAAACACATAGAGCCAAAGTAGTATTAGATCCTGTACAAAATGACTATAAAATGCAACCTTTATGAAAATCTTCATATAATTTCATTGATTTTCATCATCAATAATGGATGGAAGACATCTGTTCCTACAAGGTTAGGCTTGTAGTGCAATCCGATATTTAAATTGATCATAATTTATTGTGCAACAAAAAATTTGTTACATCTGACTGCATGTAATTATTAGACATGCAGGGAACAAAGGTTATCTCATTAACTTTAAAAGGATATGTTTACATACCTATCTTCCCATGACCAATGTCAACTGTGCACCCAGATATACGTCCAAATGCATAAAGGGACAAAACTGCTTGCTCAGATGCATAAAATCCAGAGACGTTAAATGTTTCAAACATCAATTGCACCAACTGCTCCCTGACGGACTGTAAGAATACCAACTTTATATAAGCAGCAAGCAATATAAATAATTCAAAACCATTCCCAGTATATATGAATATTCACTATCAATCAAATGGAAATGTTGAAACACCTCCAGAATTTAAAATGAGAATTCTGATGGAAACTACAAACAATTAATGCTCAGCACTTCCACAACAGAAAAGCAAAAGATATGCAAGAAGCAAAGAGCATAATTGCCACTACCACTCAGTGCATACTAGCGAAACAAAATGGCACATAGGAACTCAATAGATTATTGACGTGATCAAAATTATGCATTTCCTTCAATCACCAAAAAGTATAAACTAGAATACATAGAAGTAGAAAGGAGAAAGAGAGGAAGTATTGTAGTTTCAAACTTAAATGCGTTTAGCAATGTAAAAGAGTAACAACCCCAGTTATAAAAAATCTGAAGCATGCATGTTTAAATTACTTCCCTTGTGCATTATACAGTTGAAGAATTAACCTAGTTCTTCAGGTAAACAGCACAGATTCTGCCTCCTCAAATATGGTTTAACATTAATTTTTTTAAACTAATAATTTTAGATTCTGATAGTAATAACAATATAAAGCTTTGCTTAAAACAAACAACGCAGAAGAGTTCAATTGAGCTAAATTATGGCAAAAACATTTCAGTTTTGGCATGATTCCGGTCATTCCTTCCAAAAGTCCTCTGTTGTTGAAGTCGAAAAAATGCAAATTCTAGCAACTATCAGGTTTCAAAAAAAAAAAAAAGTACTTTCAATTAAAATGAAATCAATTCTTGCATTAACATACTTTTAAAGCAAAAAAATTTGCGGATGGGAAAAGAGAAAAAGAAGGTGTTGTAGCAAACCTTGGGAGTACAAAGAGGATCAGTAAACAAAATTTGTCCTTCATTACCCTCTTCCCATTCAAGGCCAGTGTAAAGAACATACTGCATTAAATCTTCCATAGCATCCCAATCTCTTATAAAACCTCGAACAACAGGATCAACAGTAACATCTTCAAATACTAAATTATTATCAGCCGAGGAACCATCTTCAACCATTCGTTTCATTTGTGTAGAAATTATCTGTTCAAGTATTTACATTAATATTTGAACTAAAAACTGAATAAAAATTCATAATAGGTCTGCAATTACCACAGGTGGAGCTTGATCTGGAACTGCCGTACCGGCTTTGAGGAGTTTGGATCCAGCGTCTATTACAGCTGCTTCCATTTCTGATACTCAACTCAAATCAAAGCCCTAAGAAACAAAACCCTAGATGACGTGCTCTGTCAATAGAGAAAAATGCAAAGCCTAGACTTAGAATTTCCGGGAATTGGAGAATAGATGGAAATTATAGTGAAGTGAAAGCATCACACTCATGGATGCTGAAGGGTGTGGCTCGCTTGCTCGCTCAGCTTGCTTTCGTTTAGCAACGTATAGCGGGTAGCGTATTTTTTGAATTGGTTTTGCTACTGCTTTCTATATTGCAATTTATCTATTTTTCTTTTTTTATCTTTTATTTATTTATTTATTTGGAAATTTTTTTAATATAATATTATTTGTACATGATTTAGCCGATCCGCGAGCAGAGGGAAGATAGTCCAAATAGACAAGGCTTGACAAACACAATTTGACCCATCTTTTCCCTCAAAAAGTCATAAAGGCCTACTAATTAACTCATGTCAATCTATTACTAAAGAGATCGCTTTAGTGGAAAAATCTTCAAAAAAATAATGTCTGTTGGAGCTGTTGGCACGACTTCCAAAATAATTGAAGTCTGTTGCCAACAGCATAAGAGAAGGGAAGAGAAATCAGGCAAAGTGGGTGAGTGGAGTTTTTTTGGGGAAAAAAAATAAGAGATGAGAGGAAGGAAGAAGGAGATGGTTGGCACTCTGATAGAAAAAAGAACATAAGAAAGCAAACAGAAAAAAAAAAACAAGAAGAAGAAGAAGCTAAAAGCAAAAGAGAAGGAGTTGCAGTGTCTATTGGGTGAATTGGGGAGCTAGAGGGCTAAAGAAACAAGAAAGGAAGCTTGGTTGCCTTTTGTTGGAGATCCTTGTTGTGGTTGTTTCCCAAACCTGCTTCTGAGAGCCAAAGACAGAAGTTAGAACTAGTGCAATTTACAGTAATCCTATTTCGATCCCTGTCCTATTTTATTATTATTTTAATTTTATAAATTGTAAGAAGATCTTTAGTGTCACACCCGTACTCTTACTTTAAGTGTAATTGCATTCATTATGCATTTCATTTACATAAAATATATTAATTTAATTTAAGTATAAGTTAGTATATATACATATAGATATAGTTTTAGAGGAAATGACTCAAATGGAGTAAATGATTGTCCTTAATTGAATAATTGAAAACTTGAGGATTTATAGGTAACTTAAGTATTTCATTAAGGACCAAAAGAAATATTTTACATATTATTTAAATATTTTTTTTAGATGTGTCTTCCTACATCGTGGCTTTATAGCCATAGAAAAAAAGAAAAAAATAAAGAAACAAAGAAAGAAGATTTAAGAAAAGAAAAGAGAGTTTAGAGAGTTTCTTGATTTCTTCAAGATGAGCTGAACTATACAAAAGGGATTTGAAGATCTAAATCAATTTTCATACTATAATCGTTATCCCTAAAGCTTTATTGCTTGATTTGGTAAGTATTTAAGTATTTTGGTTGATTTAATTTAGGGTTCTTAAGTTGCAGATTTCGGGTTCATAAATTTTGGTTTATCAGTCTCTGTAATTCGATCATATCTTGAGCTATAAAGATCTAAATTAAGTTTTATTTGATGATTTAGAAACTTTGAATAGTTATCTAAAATTTTTATTCTTTGAACTTGATCTGATTCAGTTTCTATGTTAGAATAATAAGAGAAAACATTTTATTGCTCAGTCTGTCAGTTTCTTTGAATTAATTGAAATTCGTTATTTATAATTATTTTTGTGGTTATCAAATTGATGTGAAATTTTTACAAAATATTATAGACATATATATATATATATATATGAGTGATTTAAATTTCTGCTCAAAATTCATTTTCTATAAGTCCTAGAAATTTTTCAAAGTTAGCTTGTAAACCAGGTTTACAGAGTTCATGAGTTAAGAACTAGTCTCGGTATTTCTTGTATATCTTGAACTATGAAACTCCAAATTAAGTTTTTTTTTTTATTCTTGGAAAACTTGAAAGATTTATCTAAAACTTTTTAGTTTTAAATTGGAGCTGATTCCATTTGTACCATGGTCAATCAAGGTCATACTTTTAGTTACTCTGTCTGCCAGAATTATTGAAGCTGATTATGTTGAGCTATCCTTAGCCATTTAATAGTTGAGAAATTGAAGTAAAATTTTTATTTAAGATACTAGACATATATATCTGAGTCTGGTTAAAATTTGAGTTTAAAATTCCTTTTCTACATGTCATAGTGATTTTTTCTAATTTAGGCCTGAAAATAGCTATTTTAGAGTCAATGAAGCTGCTTTATAGAATTAAGCTTAATTGAATTTTATGCATATCATTTGGGGGCTGCATGGTTAGAGTAGTATGTGAGATTATTTTATTAATGATTTATAAATGAAATTGTATATTTTAGGTGCTGGAAAAGGCAAGAAAAGTGCAGGTGCACATTAAACAAATTCGGTGAACCGGATTGTGTGTTTATAAGTTGTATTGGTGAGTAGATGTTCAAGTCTTTTAAATATTTTTATAATAGCAATAAAAGGATATTTTATGTTGTTTTATGAACTTGAATTGATGTACTAAAATGTTTCAATTCAGTTTGGTTACTACTGCAATTACTTGAAG